>APFE030579217.1:32588-44286 GCA_000404065.3 Pinus taeda
TCTTTATCTAGGCTTTGTTCCTGGAGTATATCCTCTTCTTTGGACCTTTCTTGCTCCTTTTCTTCTTCCTCTTCACAATCTATGTAGAATAATTTCTTCTCAGCACACTTATGACCTTTAGTGTATTTTCTATCACAACTGTAACAAAGCCCTTTTGCTCTTTTTTCTTCCAATTGTTGTGTGTCAACCTTATAGGTTGTGGAAGACTAGGGGCAACAACACTTCCGTCTTTATAGTTGTGAGTGGTATGCTTCCTGGTTGCCATAATTTTGCTTTCCATTTTTCTTGCTAACCTGAATGCCTTCTCTAATGAATCAGGTTCCCAAAGGCGAACATCATGTTGGATATTATCCTTTAAAGACCCTATGAACACATCAATCCTATGCTCCTCTGGAATATCTTTTACCCTTATGTTCAAATTTTGGAACTCCTCAATGTGCTCCATTATTGAACCCTTTTGTTTGAGACTTATCAATTGGCTAAAAAAAGTGTTGCTTTTTGTATCCTCATAATGTGCCATCAATTCTTCGTAAAAAATTGCCCAAGTGATAAATTGTTTATGAGAGCAAAGCCATTGATACCATACAAACTGATTTGGTTCCAAATATAAAGTTGCCATACGTACCTTTTGTGTGTTTTGCACATTATTGAGATCGAAGAACTACTCCATCTGTAATATCCACGTGGCAGGATCCTTGCCATCAAACTTCCTCATATCGATTTTTGGAATATGGTGAGTCCTCGATCCAACATTAGAGTCTATGTAATCATGATTAACATTTCTTTTGTTCTCATCATGAGTTTCCTTTAGTACCCTTTCACCCTTATTGACCATTTCTTGTAGCAACTTATTCATATTTATCTTCAATTCTTCCATCTTATCATCCATTCCATCAATTTTAGCTTCTACACCTTTCTTTAAACCATCCATCTTAGCTTCTACATCTTTCCTTAAACCATCCATCTTAGATTCGGTTGCTTTTTGAGCAAGTGACACTTGTTGCACTTGTTCTTGTAATTTTGATCTATCATATAACATTTCTTCTTCTTCTTCATGAGTCATGCTAGAGCTTCCAGGCTCCTTACTAGGTGTTTGCATTTTCTTTCCTCGGGGCATCAGTTACCGATAATAATGCTCTACTATGCCCTTTGAATTCCTTCAAATAAATTTTCAAACCAAGCTTAAGCAAAAATTTAAGAAAATCTACACACTTTTTTTCACTTTGTAGGAGCTCGATATTTCCTCTGATGTATCTCTGTACTTTCCGATCATCTAGTTCTGAATTTGTGACCTGTAGTAGCCCTCTGTGTCCTCTTTCCAATGCGACAAGTCTGACCCAAATTGGATTCTCCAAGGAAGAGTTATGCGAAATCTCCCACAGTGACTTGATTATAGACTAGTTCAGTAGAGCAAACTTGTACGACGTGCCACGAGCCACTGTTTCGACCTTTGGATCTGCAAACTGTATAAAAGAAGCTACAATCCGTCCTCTTTCTGCACCTTCTTACGAAATTTCAATCTGATCCCTAGAGAGAAAGTTATGACGATTTTCCCCAGGTCACCTGTTTGGAATGTAATTCAAGAGTCTGCAAAAAGACAAACTTCCTCAGATCATACCTCCGCAAATATCGCGTGACAAGCTCTGAAATTCGGACCTAAGGTTCAACACGATTTCTTCTCAAATGGTTTTTTTCTGCGACTTCTGAAATGTCACTAAAAAAACGTTATAGCGAAAATTCCATGATGACCTGTTTGGAGCAGCGAAACCCTAGAATCCAAAGCTCTGATACCAAATGTTATGAAAAAACTCAAAAAAGATAGAAAAGATAGATCAACGCCTTAGAATTCAGCCTCTTCGAGGGGGAAACCTCCTTTACATTACATAAATGAACAATTCTTGGATGATTCAAATGACAAAACCTCCTTTCTATATATAGGAGTCTAAGGAGTCACAATATAAACCAGCCGACCTAACAATAATAATATAAAGCCACAAAAATAACAATAAGGGATTCTATGGGGCACATTAATAACAATATGGGGGCAATAGGGGCACAACAATATTAATAAGGGGTATAACTACAATAGTAATGGGGTAATCACTAGTATTATAGGGACCCAACAAAGGGACTTGGAGAGCCTTTAGATGAAATTGAATCACATAATAATGTTTTTATTCCAAGATATGCTTTTCGGTGATAATCTTAGAAACTAGATATGGAACACATAAGCCTAAATTGGAATGTTTTTATTGTGCCAAAAGAGTAGCCTTGTGACGTCAATGATGAAACTGAAGGGCATTCTCAAGAAAATTAAGAATTCGAAGAAGAAACTTAAGAAGATTTGTTTCCAAATGGTGATGGTGATGGTGATGATGATGTTGCTTCTATTGGTAAATAATGTATCCCAAAAGTTGAGAAGGACAATGTTGTTATATCCAGTGCCAAAGGTACTGCAGATTTGAGGACTTGTGAACAATTTAAGGAAGGTAATATTGGTAGAACTATTGAAGAAAATGTCCCTTCCAAAGAAGGCTTGCTTGTTGTTTTATAGAAGGATTCGTGTTTGGTGTTTGAAGAGGGCAACATGGATGATCATTTTGAAGGTGATGATACTAATATTCCAAGACAAGAAAAGGAAAATTGAGGTTGTTCAAATTGATGATAAATCTACTCCTTTGAAGGAAGGTTTGTTATTAGAGTTTAAAAAGGACAACAATGATGACCAAATGAATGAAACCACTATTGAAAGAGATCCAGAGTTGGATAAAAGATTTGAAGGATGTGAAAATATTCTACAGCTGAATCTAAGGTCATATATGGTGTTCTTTAAGGCAGTGACATCTATCAAGATTATGAAATTTTCATACATCTATTTTCTAGTAATGATAGCATCCATGAAAATTAGCCCAAGGAACATTTGCACATAGAATTTGAGCAGGATGGTGCTGCCCCCAAAAGTGAATATTCTACCGAGAATGTTAGCTAGGAAAATGAGTAGTGTGCTCCAAATTCCACACCTTATTAATAGATTACATGTGAAGCACAACTACATTTTGTGCCCTAAGAATGGTGTCACCACTATACAACATGGTGATAAATTTCCTTTATACCTAGTGAATGTTAATTAAGTTAATGGCATTTCTTACAATCCAAATTTATGCGTAGAATTTGAACAAGGTGTTAATGTTGATCACTAGAATGAAAACTTCACTAAAGAAAAAAGCTACAACGAATTGGACATGTCGAGGATGATTTTTATCGTGATCTGGTCAATCTCAGAACATACCTAGTCAAGAGGCAGATTTGCAACCTGTTGGAGAGACAACATTAGAAATAAAATGTGTGACTCATAGCCCCACAAAACAGAAGTATGGTAATACATGGTCTCATCAAAATGAAATAAAACTTGAATTGAATTCTAGGCCAGAATATGTTGGTTTTGAAGATTGTATATTGAATGTTAAGGCTGATAATTTTTTTTTAAGAGACATCTTTTTTTAGCATGTGATGAATAGATAGGCAAATTAGGACAAAATGATGATGGAACTAGTGATATTGGCGACTGTACAGTGCATAATTTAGTGGCAATCGGCAAACAAAATTTTCAAACTCATACATGGTATATATTTAAAATAAAAATAAATACATGGTATAGCGCAGAAATAGCCGGGGAACTCGTTGGTTCAATTGTTGGATCAGTCAAGACTTGTAGTGTAGAGTGAGGTAATCTCATTATTTTCTTCTACCGAATGATATTCCCTATAACTGGATTGTCAGAAAGGCATCCAATAGTTGTATTCAGAAATACTTTAGCTTAAAAATAAAAACCCTCGGATTTGTTGCACCGTTTTCCCACATTGGGTTTTTTCGGCGACATTTGTCCAAAAACAATTATGTCATTTGTGTGTATCTTTCTCTATTGTTCAGTTTCTTGTTTCAGCATATTATTTAAATGGTGTAGGCTGCAGTGTATGTATTTCAATGTTTGTCGTAGGAAATTGCAAATAACTTGTTAATGTAAATTTAACAAGTAGATGCAATATCATCAGTTGTTGCAGTAGGGATTCCCAGGTTTAAGGAATTTTCACACTCCCTAACCACAATGATGAGGTAGGTGATGTAGCAGGACACATCAATATAGTCAATTGATGATGGAGAACTTGTCTGAATTGTTGTAATATACCCCAAAACCCCAGTAAAATCCAGCTAAATACGCACAAATGATATAATAATCGAGAAGCTCAAAATGATAAAAATAATAATGGTGCAACATATAGTAATGTAAACATGAAATATAAGCAGAGACTCAAGAAATGCAGAGAGAAATGCTAAGCCATTTTATTATACCGAGTAATGGAATGAGTACAGGAGGTGATCAGAAAGATGGAAACTCGACTTGCACCAGGCAAGTGAAGAAATACACTCGGAATAGCGAAGGAATGGCCTCTCTGAACTGCGTGGATGCTGCTGGGAAACTTTCGTGTTGTTGCTACTACTGGAGATCAAATGAGGATTTGGGGTTGTTCCCCTCCTTAGAAAATGTTGAAACTCTAGAATCTGCCTCTACTCAGAAAACCCAGAAAAACCCAGAAAGCTTTTCTGAAATGGTCGACCCCAAAAATCGCCCACTTAGGGAATCACACAATCCCTCAAGGCTCTGCACTGCCACTGAGTAGAATCCCCCAAAATACTGCCTGAAACTCTGCCAAACTCCTCTAATATGCAAGAGCTGATCTCTTGCTCAATCTCCCAGCTCAGCTCCTCCACAAACCCCCAATCCGGAAAATTGCCCCCAGAAAAAATATGTCCCTCTCTCTCAAGACTGCACAGTCCTCCAATGCTCAGCTCCACCTCAATGCCAAAGATCAAACTACTGCAAAAAGATTGTTGGAACTACCTTGCCCGAGTAGGCACTCGAAGTCCCCCGAGGCTAAGGGTGAGATCTCCAAATGGAGACACTCAGTGCACTAAACAGTGCTGCAGACAGGCTAAACAACCAGCGTGCTCCAAGTTGAAGTGACTAGCTCAAATGCTCATAACTGAATCCCAAAATGAGGAGGCTCCTCTCTCATTTATAGCATTGGCCTCTCTCAATCCCAAGGCTCACCTCCTCTAACGTAATCTCCTTTTGCCATGTGTTCCTTTTCCCATCTGCGCAGTCCCTCCATGTGTTTGCGTGGGCCCCATCTCTACGTGGTCTTTTGGGCCCCTTGGTTCCCCTTTAAGTCACAATGTTGTGCTACTAGGAAGTCACTTTTATTCTAAAAGTGAGTTATGTCCCCTTTTCCTCACCTTTTTATTTACAAATAACTATACAAGGCAAAATTGAGCAAAATCGAATATTCCAATTAACCATAGCTAATTAGGAATATTACAGTCTCCCTCAGCAAAATGTTGCTTGTCCTCAAGCAACTGAAGTGATGGATGCTGAAAAATTTTCTCACTTTCCTAAGTGGTATCCTCATCTGGTAAATTCTTCCACCTCACCAAGAATTCCCGGACCGTTCTGCTCCGCAGCTGCCTCTCCCTAGTATCAATAATAGCCTCTGGCTACAACACCAAATGCCCCTCATCATCCGTGGGTGGTAGCTCATCTGTCACTGTCACATGCTGCCCCAATGCCTTTTTCAAGCATGATACATGAAAGATGTTATGAATCTTGCTTTCTTGGGGCAGCTCCAACTCATATGCAACCTGTCCAATCCTGCGTATCACCCTGTATAGCCCATAAAAGCAGGGCTTGAGCTTCTCAGCCCCCTTCTGTTTCAGTGACGACTGTCGGTATGGCTGTGATCGTACGTAGACCAAGTCCCCTACCTCGAACTGTCTCTCCACCCGACCCCTGTCAGAATATAGCTCCTGTTGGTTATGCGTTGTAGCCATCTTATCCTTGAGAGCTCAGAGAATGTCCTAACTCTCTTGGATCCAAATCTTGGCTCTCGAAGCCTCGCTAGCACCAAACATCACGTCAACAAAAGATAAGAGATAATATCCATAGAAAGCATAGAATGGTGACATACCAATGGACATGTGATGTGTAGTGTTGTAGCAGTACTCCCCCAGAAGCAGCCACTTCAGCCATGCCTGCTGCTGCCCATTAACATAGTTACGCAAGTAGCCCTCCAACCACTTGTTAACTATCTCTGTCTACCCGTCCATTTGTGGGTGATAATTGGTACTCGGTGTCAACTTTGTCCCCACCAACCAGAAAAGCTCCTACCAAAATCCGCCCATGAAATGGCTGTCCCTGTCACTGGTGATGGTCTTGGGAAGACCATGTAGCCTGAAAATCTCTCTGAAGAACAGCTCGACCACCTGCGTTGTTGTGTAGTGTGTGGATATGGCGAAAAAGTGTGAGTACTTTGTCAGCTGATCAACTACGACAAAGATGCAAGGCTTGCCCTATACCATGGGCAACCCTGTGATGAAGTTCATCGAAATACACTCCCATTTCCCCTCCGGAATGGGAGAGGCTGCAATAGTCCCGTTGGATGGTTCATCTCCCCCTTGTTCCTCTGGCAAACATCGCATTCCCGAACATGCTAGAGTACGTCCTCCTTGAGGCCCTTCCATGATAACCTCTCTCTAATGGCCCTATAGGTTTTGGTAAACCCGAGATGACCTTTCAATGGTGAATCATGTGACGCCTGAAGTATCTTTTTCTTGAGCTCAGATCTCTCAATCAAGAAGATTCGGTCCCTGTAGTAGATGATCTCATCGACCACCCTGTACCTGTCATCCGCCACCTGCCCATCCAAAACCTCACATGCAAATCTATCCTTGGAGTACTCTATTAGGAGTCGATCCCTCCAGTCTACATCCAAGCTCATAAGAGACAACGTGGCTGGTCTATGTGAAAGGCCATTTGCTACCACGTTGTTCTTACCCTTGACATACTCAATGTCAAAGTCATACGCTTGGATCTTACTGATCCACTTCTACTGCCTCTCTTGTAGCTGCTTCTGCTCCAAAAAGAAATTGAGGCTATTGTGATCAATCCTCACCCTGAACCTATTACCCACCAAATATTGCCGATACTTGGCCAATGCATGCATGATGGCCAACATCTCCTTGTCGTATATAGAATACAACCTCTCGTGCAGAAGGAGCTTCCGACTCTCAAAGGCTATAGGGTGACCTCCCTGCATCAACACTACGCTGATCCCCTCTCCCGATGCATCACACTCCAAAACAAATGGCTGCGTAAAATCCGGCAAAGCAAGCACTAGGCAACTGCTCATAAGCTCCTTGAGCCTATCAAAGGCTCGTTGCGCTGTATCCGACCAACTGAATTCCCCCTTCCTCATCAAATCTGTCAGGGGTGCAAGAAGTTGTGAGAAACCCTTCACGAACTTCTAGAGTAAGTACAAATGCTAATGAATCCACGAAGTTATGTCACGTTTCTCAGCTCCGGCCAATCTCTGACGGCCCTGATCTTCTCTCCTCATGGACCCTCACTCCGTCCACCCCTATGATGTGTCTCAAGTATAACATCTTCGTCAACCCAAACTCACACTTGGAGAGCTTGGCATAGAACTACTCCTCCTCCCAGATGCACAATACTATCTCAATGTGCTGGAGATGCTCATGCCAAGTCTTGTTGTAAATGAGAATATCATCAAAGAACACCAACACAAACTTCCTTAAGTGACTACGGAAGATGTGATTCATGCAAGACTGGAATGTAGCTGGGGTGTTGGTTAGCCCGAAGGGCATCACCAAAACTTCATAGTGCCCATAGTGACACCTGAAGGTGGTCTTGGGAATGTCCTGTTCCCTCACGCGAATCTGATGGTACCTAGATCTCAAATCAATCTTCGAGAAGAACCGTGCTCCTCTCAACTCATCCATTAACTCATCGATCTTGGGTATGGGGTACCTGTTCTTCAGTGTCTTCTCGTTCAGGGCTTTGTAGTCAATGCACATCCTTAATGTGTCGTCCTTCTTCTTCACCAACACTACCGAAGAAGCAAAAGGACTCGTGCTCGGCCGAACGTGCTCAAGAGCCAGCAACTCTTGAATGGCCCGCTCATTCTCATCCCGATAGGCCTTGGGATGCCTATAGGGGGTAGTAATCATTGGCTCTATGCCCTGCTCAAGCTCAATGGTGTGCTCAAACCCCCGGTCCGATGGCTATCCCGGCGGAATCTCCCCAAATGCTATGGCATACCGTTCAACGATGGACTGTATCTTTGGGTGCACTGTCTGCCCTGTAGTCCCTGCCTCTAATGCACATAGCTCCACTGCCCACTCTATGTCTCCCTTTCGGAAGACTGCCTCCATCCGATGAGCCGAAACAGTCTGACGTGGATATGTGATCTTCTCATGCCTCCCTATCTTCTCATCATCCCACTCCATCTCTAGGGCCTTCCAATCTGTAGTGACCTTCCCTAGAGTGATAAGCCACTGAACACCTAGTTCTAAGTTGGTGTCCGGGATATTGACCACGAATAAATGGTCAATCAATGTGTAGGTGTCCATCGTTATTGATAACTCTGGAACATAACGAGCACACACCATGGTCTGATCTCCTGGGACCAAAACTGAAAACCCATCGAAGCTCTCTGTCGGTATACCTCTTCGCTCAACCATATAGGCATCGATGAAGTTGTGGGTGGCCCCACTGTCAACCAAAACTGATACTCGTTGTCCACGCACTGTCCCCCGTACACGCAGTGTCAAATACTTGGGAACTCCTCGCAATGCTACAAGGGTTCCTCCGGTAGGTGCAAAAGTTGCACCACCTGCTACTAGTGGTGTAGGTGGCAAGGGACCCTACACGGCATGACTATCTCCTTCCTCCACATCATCCTCGTCATCCTCTTCCCTGCTACTTTCAGAGAATACCTCAATAAAATGTGCTTTGCCAACAGCACATCTATGTCCTGGTGCCCACGGCTCCTGACAGGTAAAGCATAATCGCTTCTTCTTCAACTCCCTCCTGGCATCATCGTCAATCTGTACTAGTCCTAGATTCCCCTTCGGAGGTGGAATCCTCACATCCTTCCCCTTAGGTTGAAAACCCTATCGCTGGGGATAAGGTGTCTGGGTCCTGGTTAAGACATCCTGTAAGTCCCGGGGGTCCTGCAAATATCATCTTGAAGTGTGGTTGGTCTAGAGGATCTGACTAGACCCCGAAGTGGCTTTGCTAACCCCTCAACATACATGTATATCCTTCGTGCCATGGATAGATCTGGCACCATCACTGAAACCCTCAAAAAGTCAGCAATGTAGGTGTCTGGGCTCGCTGTCTGTTTGAGCCTCATAAGCTCAACAAAATGTTGTTCTGGATCCCTCCGGTCAAGCCTCTTCATCAATCTCCTGATGAACTCGGCATACGTCGTCATTGTGGAATGCCCGAGTGTAACCATCCCATGGAACCACCAATCCTGGGCCTCACCATCCAAATGTAATGTCGCCACCTTGATGGCCTCTGCCTCCGACATCTGGTTAAGCTGGAAATAGATGTCCAGCTTCTCCACCCAAGACCTTGCCGAACTATTTGATAAACCATCAAACATAGGCAAGTGGAATCTACTAACTGTGTAGTGGGTGTCACCATCGTAATAATGTCGGTATCCTCTATGATGGTTGCGGGGTCTACTATCCCCCTAGAGCTGAAAAAAATCTCTGAATGAAAGAGCATCCCTGAACTCCTGCCCATAGGCCTGGTACTCTGCAAAATAATCACCCATATGACCGAGCTCTACCTCTTGCTAGGCTCCGGCCCCCGTGTCTGCTCCTAAGAAAGTGGGCATGGTAGAGCGTGTAGGGGCATGTGAGGCTATCTGCAGAGCAATATCATGCTGAGTGGCACCCTGCTCTAGAAAATGGTGAGATGTACCCGATCCCTCACCAACGTGCAAAACTGTGGTTCTCACGCTGTCTAGCCTCCACTGTTGTAAATCTCTACCCCATCACCTCAATCTGTCTCGACAGATCCTGCACTAATTTGAGGAGCATGTCTGCAAATCTCCTCCCTTCCTCATCTGCCATCAAATCGTCCTGCTCTGCGTCCACTACAGGCTTCTTCTGTTATGCATCCACCACAAGCTCCCCTTGTTCTGCGTCCACCATCGGAACACGGTCTCCCTCTCCGTAGGTGTTCTCCAACCTACGCCCAGTGTCTTTGTATCTCCTACCTCTGTAACAAATGTAGGGTTTTTCCCCCGGTTTCATAGATTGCTAGCTCCACAAGCTGAGCCAGATCTATGCTCTGATACCACTGTAATATCCTGTTTCAGAGATATTCCCCAAAAACCCAATAAACTCCAGCCAAATATGCACAAATGATATAATAACAGGGAAGCTCAAAATGATAAAAATAACAGTGGAGCAACATATAATAATGTAAACATGAAATATAAGCAGAGACTCGAGAAATGCAGAGAGAAATGCTAAGACATTTTATTATACCGAGTAATGGAATGAGTACAGGAGGTGATCAAAAAGATGGCACCTCGACTTGCACCAGGCAAGTGAAGAAATACACTCAGAATAGCAAAGGAATGGCCTCTCTCTGAACTATGTGGACGCTGCTGGGAAACTGTCGTGCTGCTACTACTACTGGAAATCAAATGAGGATTTGGCGTTGTTCCCCTCCTTAGAAAATGTTGAAACTCTGGAATCCGCACTTACTCAGAAAACCCAGAAAAACCCAAAAAGATTTCTGAAATGGTCAACCCCCGAAAATCGCCCCCTTAGGGAATCACACAATCCCTCAAAGCTCCGCTCTGCCACTGAGTAGAATCCTCCAAAATACTACCTGAAACTCTGCCAAAAATCTCCAATATGCAAGAGTTGATCTCTTGCTCAAACTCCCAGCCCAACTCCTCCACAAAACCCCAATCCGAAAAATTGCCCCCAGAAAAACTGCATCCCTCTCTCTCAAGACCGCACAGTCCTCCAATGCTCAGCTCCACCTCAATGCTAAAGATCAAACCACTGCAAAAATACTGTTGGAACTACCTTGCCCGAGTAGGCACTCGAAGTCCCCCGGGGCTAAGGGTGAGATCTTCAAACGGAAACACTCAGTGCACTAAACATTGCAGACAGGCTAAACAGCCAGCGTGCTCCAAGTCGAAGTGACTAGCTCAAATGCTCATAACTGAATCCCAAAATGAGGAGGCTCCTCTCTCCTTTATAGCATTGGCCTCTCTCGATCCCAAGGCTCACCTCCTCCAACGTAATCTCCTCTTGCCACGTGTTCCTTTTCCCATATGTGCAGTCCCTCCAAGTGTCTGCGTGGGCCCCATCTCTACGTGGTCCTTTGGCCCCCTTAGTTCCCCTTTAAGTCACAACGTTGTGCTACTAGGAAGTCACTTTTATTCTAAAAGTGAGTTATGTCCCCTTTTCCTCACCTTTTTATTTACAAATAACTATACAAGGCAAAATTGAGCAAAATCGAATATTCCAATTAGCCATAGCTAATTAGGAATATTACAGTCTCCCCCGGCAAAATGTTGTTTGTCCTCAAGCAACTGAAGTGATGGATGCTGCAAAATTCTCTCGCTTTCCCAAGTGGCATCCTCATCTAGTAAATTCTTCCACCTCACCAAGAATTCCCAGATTGTCTTGATCCGCAGCTGCCTCTCCCTAGTATCAATAATAGCCTCTGGCTGCAACACCAAATGCCCCTCATCATTCGTGGGTCATAGCTCATTTTTCACTGTCACATGTTGCCCCAATGCCTTTT
>APFE030579217.1:45856-67904 GCA_000404065.3 Pinus taeda
AGCTTCCGGCTCTCAAAGGCTATAGGGTGACCTCCCTACATCAACACTGTGCCGATCCTCTCTCCCTACGCATCACACTCCAAAACAAATGACTGCGTAAAATTCGGCAATGCAAGCACTAAGTAGCTGCTCATAACCTCCTTGAGCCTGTCAAAGGCTCGTTGCGTTGTATCAGACCAGCAGAATGCCCCCTTCCTCGTCAAATCTATAAGAGGTGCAACAAGCTGTGAGAAACCCTTGATGAACTTCCGGTAGTAAGTACAAATTCCAATGAATCCATGAAGTTCTGTCACCTTTCTCAACTCTGGCCAATCTCTGATCGCCCTGATCTTCTCCTCGTGGACCCTCACTCATTCCACCCCTATGATGTGTCCCAAGTATAACATCTTCGTCAACCCAAACTCACACTTGGAGAGCTAGGCATAGAACTGTTGCTCTTCCCAGATGTGCAATAATGTCTCAATATGTTGGAGATGCTCCTCCCAAGTCTTGTTGTAAATGAGGATATCATCAAAGAACACCAACGCAAACTTCCTTAAGTGACTGCGAAAGTGATTCATGCAACACTGGAATGTAGTCAGGGTGTTGGTTAGCTCGAAGGGCATCACCAAAAACTCAAAGTGCCCATAGTAACACCTGAAGACGGTCTTGGGAATGTCTTGTTCCCTCACGTGAATCTGATGGTACCTAGATCTCAAATCAATCTTCGAGAAGAACCGTGCTCCTCTCAACTCATCCATCAACTCATTGATCCTAGGTATGGGGTACCTGTTCTTCAGTGTCTTCTTGTTCAGGGCTTTGTAGTCAATGCACATCCTTAATGTGTCGTCCTTCTTCTTCACCAACACTACGGAAGAAGCAAAAGGACTCGTGCTCGGCCGAATGTGCTCAAGAGCCAACAACTCCTGAATGGCCCACTCAATCTCATCCCGATAGGCCTTGGGATGCCTATAGGGGGTAGTAATCAGTGCCTCTATGCCCTGCTCAAGTTCAATGGTGTGCTCAAACCCCCGGTCCGATGGCTGTCCCGGCGGAATCTCCCCAAATAGTATGGTATACCGGTCAAGGATGGACTGTATCTCCGGTGCACTGTCTGCCCTGTAGTCCCTGCCTCTGATGCATGCAGCTCCACTGCCCACTCTATGTCTCCCTTCCGGAACACTGCCTCCATCCGATGAGTCGAAACAATCTGAGGCAGATATGTGTGTTTTCCCCGTATCTTCTCATGCCCCCTTGTTTTCTCATCATCCCACTCCATCTCTAGGGCCTTCCAATCTATAGTGACCTTCCCTAGAGTGATAGGCCACTGAACACCCAATACTATGTTGGTGTTCAGGATATTGACCATGAAGAAGTGGTCAGTCAGTGTGTAGGTGCCCATCGTTACTGATAACTCTGGAACATAACGAGCACACACCATGGTCTGATCTCCTGGGACCAAAACTGAAAACCCATCAAAGCTCTGTGTCGGTATACCTCTCCGCTCAACCATCTGGGCATCGATGAAGTTGTGGGTGGCCCCAGTGTCAACCAAAACTGATACTCGCTGGCCATGTACTGTCCCCCGTACGGGCAGTGTAAAATACTTGGGAACTCCTCGCAATGCTGCAAGGGTTCCTCTGGTAGGTGCAAAAGCTGCACCACCTGCTGCTGGTGGTGGAGGTGGCAAGGGACCCTGCACGGCATGACTATCTCCTGCCTCCACATCATCCTTGTCATCCTCTTCCCCATTGCTCTCAGAGAAGACCTCAATAAAATGTGCTTTGCCAGCAGCACATCTATGTCCTGGTGCCCACGGCTCCTGACAGGTGAAGCACAACCGCTTCTTCTTCAACTCCCTCCTAGCATCATCGTCAATCTGTACTAGTCCTGGATTCCCCTTCGGAGCAGAATCCTCACATCCTTCCCCTTAGGCTGAAAACCCTGTCGCTGGGGTAAGGTGTCCAGGTCCAGGGTAAGACATCCTGTAAGTCTTGAGTCCTACTAATAGCATCCTGAAGTGTGGTTGGTCTAGCAGATCTGACTAGACCCCGAAGTGGCTCTACTAACACCTCAACATACATGTAGATCCTCCGTGCCATGGATAGATCTGGCACCATCACTGAAACCCTCAAAAAGTTAGCAATGTAGGTCTTTGGGCTCCCTGTCTATTTGAGCCTCATCAGCTTAACAAAATGTTGTTCTGGATCCCTCCGATCACACCTTTCCATCGATCTCCTGGTGAACTCGGCATACGTCGTCACTGTGGAATGCTTGAGTGTAACCATCCCATGGAACCACCAATCCTGGGCCTCACCATCCAAATGTAATGTCGCCACCTTGATGGCCTCTGCCTCCGACATCTGGTTAAGCTGGAAATAGATGTTTAGCTTCTCTACCCAAGACCTTGCCGAACTGTTTGATGAACCATCAAACATAGGCAAGTGGCTGTGCGGTGGGTGTCACCATCGTGATAATGCCGGTGTCCTCTGTGATGGTCGCAGGGTCTACTATCCCACTGGAGCTGAACAAAATCTCTGAATGAAAGAGCTTCCCTGAACTCCTGCCCATAGGCCTAGTACTCTGCAAAATAATCGCCCATATTACCGGGCTCTACCTCCTGCTGGGCTCCGACCCTCATGTCCGCTCCTAGGAAAGTGGGCATGGTAGAGCGTGTAGGGGCATGTGAGGCCATCTATGAAGCAATATCATGTTGAGTGGCACCCTACTCTAGAAAATGGTGAGATGTACCCGATCCCTCACCAACGTGGAAAACCCGTGGGTTCTCACATTGTCTAGCCTCCACTGCTGTAAATCTCTAGCCCATCACCTTAATCTGCCTCGACAGATCCTGCACTGATTTGAGGAGCATGTCCACAAATCTCCTCCCGTCCTCATCTGCCATCAAATCCTCCTGCTCTGCGTCCACTACAAGCTTCTTTTGTTCTACATCCACCACAGGCTCCCCCTGTTCTGCGTCCACCACCAGAACACAGTCTCCCTCTCCGTAGGTGTTCTCCAACCTACGCCCAGTGTCTTTGTATCTCCTACCTTTGTAACAGATGTAGGGTTTTTCCCCCAGTGTCATAGATTGCTAGCTCCACAAGTTGAGCCAAATCTATGCTCTGATACCACTGTAATATCCTATTTCAAAGATATTCCCCAAAAACCCAATAAACTCTAGCCAAATACGCACAAATGATATAATAACCGGGAAGTTCAAAATGATAAAAATAACAGTGGTGCAACATATAATAATGAATATTACACACATTGAGGGCTGATTTGGCTTGATTCACTTGTTACTTACAAGCAAGGTCTATTTTGACATGAAAGTTTCTCTTATGAGGATTGAGATTATGCAATGAATGAGTAATTTTCTATATTCAAAAATGCCTTATTAAACAAGTAATCTAGTTTACAGATTATTAGAGGGTGATTTGTAGAAGCTAACCATCTATTGGGGTGTTGTTATAAAAGGCAAGAATCACAGCAATAAAATTTGATACACGTATGTTGCTTTGCCTAACAAACAATCTTATTTTTCAGTCTCCAAAATATTTTAATCTCAAACCACTACAGAGTATCATCGATAATGGATTACTTTCCTTTTGTAAAAAAAAATTAAAAAAAATTGTCTTTAACAGAGAGTGGGCACCCATTTAACCTAATTATGGATGCTATTAAAGGATATTTCAGCATCCAAGGGGTCCAGAATTGACCTCATGTAAGGCTGTTTTATGAAGGCTAAAATCAACATGATATATATCTTATCTTAGTTTAAAGAATGATATCATTGAAGTTGTTTTCAGCTTGCTTGAGGGATGGAATAGATAACTTCAAGAGTTATTTTGTGTCTAACATAGATGGTTTTTTGTGCTCCAATTTCCTGTTGTGTGTGGTCCCTTTCCTGAACCTGCTCTTCTCTATTTTTTTCACTATCTACAACATATCTTAAAGCGTAATATTTTTATGCCATGTATGCATGTAAGTTAATAAGAAGGGTTTTGTGAGGGACTTGGAGAGCCTTTAGATGAAATTGAATCACATAATAATGTTTTTATTCTAAGATATGCTTTTCGGTGATAATCTTAGAAACTAGATATGGAACACATAAGCCTAAATTGGAATGTTTTTATTGTGCCAAAAGAGTAGCCTTGTGATGTCAATGATGAAACTGAAGGGCATTCTCAAGAAAATTAAGAATTCGAAGAAGAAACTTAAGAAGATTTGTTTCCAAATGGTGATGGTGATGTTGATGATGATGTTGCTTCTATTGGTAAATAATGCAGCCCAAAAGTTGAGAAGGACAATGTTGTTATATCCAGTGCAAAAGGTACTGCAGATTTGAGGACTTGTGAACAATTTAAGGAAGGTAATATTGGTAGAACTATTGAAGAAAATGTCCCTTCCAAAGAAGGCTTGCTTGTTGTTTTATAGAAGGATTGGTGTTTGGTGTTTGAAGAGGGCAACATGGATGATCATTTTGAAGGTGATGATACTGATATTCCAAGACAAGAAAAGGAAAATTGAGGTTGTTCAAATTGATGATAAATCTACACCTTTGAAGGAAGGTTTGTTATTAGAGTTTAAAAAGGACAACAATGATGACCAAATGAATGAAACCACTATTGAAAGAGATCCAGAGTTGGATAAAATATTTGAAGGATGTGAAAATATTCTACAGCTGAATCTAAGGTCATATATGGTGTTCTTTAAGGCAGTGCCATCTATCAAGATTATGAAATTTTCATACATCTATTTTCTAGTAATGATAACATCCATGAAAATTAGCCCAAGGAACATTTGCACATAGAATTTGAGCAGGATGGTGCTGCCACCAAAAGTGAATATTCTACCGAGAATGTTAGCTAGGAAAATGTGTAGTGTGCTCCAAAGTCCACACCTTACATGTGAAGCACAACTACATTTTTTGCCCTAAGAATGGCGTCACCACTATACAACATGGTGATAAATTTCCTTTATACCTAAAAATAGAAGTGAATGTAATTAAGTTGATGGCATTTCTTACAATCCAAATTTATGCGTAGAATTTGAACAAGGTGTTAATGTTGATCACTAGAATGAAAACTTCACTAAAGAAAAAAGCTACAACGAATTGGACATGTCGAGGATGATTTTTATCGTGATCTGGTCAATCTCAGAGGAACAAACCTAGTCAAGAGGCAGATTTGCAACCTGTTGGAGAGACAACATTAGAAATAAAATGTGTGACTCATAGCCCCACAAAACAGAGGTATGGTAATACATGGTCTCATCAAAATGAAATCAAACTTGAATTGAAGATTGTATATTGAATGTTAAGGCTGCTAATTTTTTTTGAAGAGGCATCTTTTTTTAGCATGTGATGAATAGATAGGAAAATTAGGACAAAAGGATGATGGAACTAGTGATATTGGCGATTGTACAGTGCATAATTTAGTGGCAATCGGCAAACAAAATTTTCAAACTCATACATGGTATATATTTAAAATAAAAATAAATGCATGGTATAGCGCAGAAATAGCCGAGGAACTTGTTGGTTCAACTGTTGGATCAGTCAAGACTTGTAGTGTAGAGTGAGGTAATCTCACTATTTTCTTTTGCTGAATGATATTCCTTATAACTAGATTGTCAGAAAGGCATCCAATAGCTATATTAAGAAATATTTTAGCTTAATAATAAAAACCCTCAGATTCGTTGCACCGTTTTCCCACATTGGGTTTTTTCGGGGACGTTTGTCCAAAAACAATTATTTCATTTGTGTGTATCTTTCTCTATTGTTTAGTTTCTTGTTTCAGCATATTATTTAAATGGCGTAGGCTGCAGTGTATGTATTTCAATGTTTGTCGTAGGAAATTGCAAATAACTTGTTAATGTAAATTTAACAAGTAGATGCAATATCATCAGTTGTTGCAGTAGGGATTCTCAGGTTTAAGGAATTTTCACACTCCCTAACCACAATGATGAGGTAGGTGATGTAGCAGGACACATCAATATAGTCAGTTGATGATGGAGAACTTGTCTGAATTGTTGTAGACTGACACTGCAGATTATAATACGTACTTGACTTTTCCTTGCCCTCTTTGTGATAAACCACTGGATTCTCAACCTAATCTGTTATTCCCAACCTAACATGTTTTCCCTACCTATTATAGGATTCATATACTGGTTACTGGGTTCATACACTGGGTTCCCTCGATAACCGCTTTCTCACTGTCCTATCCACATAGCAGGAATCAGGGTCTTCCCACATATATCTTACTCGATAACTACTCCATGACTGCTCCAACAACATAGCACTTTATCAAGGATGTGATCTCGATGCATGACTGTCTCGGCATGAGCTCTCCCCTCATGGATGTCTACACATAAAATCATGTGGTCTCCTACGGAGTTATCCCGACATGAAGTTAATTGCTTATGAGATTACCTGCGCATAAAGCTACGAGTATGAAGTCTCCTACGATCTTGTCTCAGTATGTGAGTTGGAAGATAAGCCTACCTAGTTCAAGGTGTGGACTGGGCTTCACACCTAAAATCCAGACCTTACGAATGAGGTTAGACTTCCTCGTTCCACACTCAATAGATAATACCAAGACTCGGTCAAGGCAGAACTATGATGGGTTTCCTCTCTCTTTCTTTCTTCCTCCTCCTATCCCTTTTCTTCTGCCTTTCCTTTTCCCCTTCCTTTTGCTTTTCCCACTTCTTCAAATGCCCTTTATAAACGCTCTACAAAACTAAGTCTCATATATACGTTTTCTTTCAACTGTAATACCTACCTCAACACCTGTAGTAATGTCTACCCTTATGGTTATTTTGTCCAGACATCCTTGCTTATCCCACCCATATCTTAGCTACCGCTTCTTCCACCTTATGATGTTGGTGGTTACAGATCAATGGATGAAACCACTGCCTATTCCTTTATGGGTTCAACTCCTGCCTATGCCTTTTTCTTATATAGTTTATACCGGTTTTAAGAAGAATCATTTTTGAAAACCCAGGAAGCGGGAAGAATTCCATTCCTTCCCATGTTTCAAGTGGGCATGCAAATGTTAGTAGTCCAAAGTGAATTTCATTAACGTCTCATTTGAATTGTCAAAAGAAAGCCACCGTATGTGGTCCGTACTACTATAGGATACCATTTTCATGCGACGGGGTTGGCCTTAGGGTCCTATAGGCGGGGGGCAGATGTTGAATACTAACCGAGAGAAGGAGCATATATTTCATGGTCACACAAATGCCACCACTATCATATTAGATGCATTGTAATAACCCACACCCACGGGATCAAGGGTTGAGCTAATATTGAATGGATGGATAGGTTTCAGACCCGCCCCTTAGGACATGGATAGACTGCACTGAGAAGAGGCTTGAGGTCTCACGATCACAAGGTTAATCAGAAAATTGAGAAGGTTAAGTAAAAAAAGAATAGTAGAAAGAAAATATGTTAATGAGGGAAAATTTTTGACGCCAGAACGATTCCCTAATTTATTCATAGATTTGAAAATGTATGTCTCAGTTTTCTATTTCTATGTTTTACGTTTGTTTTCTACATCTAAGCCTTAAAATTGTTTGGTTGCCCAGAGTCTTGAAATCATGTTTAGTTCTCGTTCTTCACCTCTCATTATTAAGATTCAGTAACTGACGAGAGGAAATGACCCACCCAGAGTCCTGAAACCATGTTTGATTCTAGTTCTACACCTTGCATTACTAAGATTCGGTAATTGATAAGGGGAAATGACTCGATTGAACTCCTGAAACCATTTTTCATTCTAGTTCTTCACCTGGCATTATTAAGATTTAGTAATTGACTAAAGGAAATGATCCGTGAGTAACTTGGCAATATTAAGACTTTTTAATTCCAGTTCTTCACCCGGCATTATTAAGATTTAGTAATTAAGATTTTTTAAGTCTAGTTCTTCACCCGACATTATTAAGATTTAGTAATTGTCTCTTGTTACATATAATTCTCGTTCTTCACCTAACATTATTAAGATTTAGTAATTGTCCCTTGTTACATATAATTCTCAAAACCCAACTCTAATTTACATGAATATATTTTATATGGGGATGGGCAACATAAAATATGTGGAAGTGTAATCAGCGAGAATTATGGGTTTGTTGCATTTTAAGATTATATGAACACTCTAACCTATATCACATGTTATTTATTCAGAAAGTTTGTTTGTCCAAAGTCCCTTTTAAGTTTATGTTTCATTATATCCAAAATCTTTTTTAAGTTTATGTTTCATTATATCCAAAATCCTTTTTAAGTTTATGTTTCATGACAATTTTAAATTTAAATTTCATTAATATAAAAAGCATTGACAAACTAATCTAATCCTCATTATTATTATTTTATTCACTTAGCAAAAAAATATAGAATAGTTTCTATATTTTTAATCTCAAATAAATATTATCAATTACAACATAGACCAATAAAAAAGTATTTAAAAGCAACTGCATAGTACCTTGAAAATATTGCTATTTAAGAGTAGCTACAAAGTGAAAACAATCGTGCTTCAGCGACAAAAAATAAACTTACGCAATGGACTTTGTGTGGGCCAGTTTGCTTCAGCCAAAAAAAACTTACGCGAATGCCACTGGCTGAAATGAACGAATTTTTGGTGGATCAATAAATAAACAACAAAATCTACTGCAACGAATTCTCCCTTTGCTGGGACCTCTTATCTCTTTAATTGTTGTCTCTTCCCCTGCCGCTCCCCTGCCGCTTAAACGATCACAGACGTGCGCTCGTGTGTTTCTCATCAGGTTTCTGGAGGGTATTTTTCCCGTTGCTGGAAGTTCGGAATAAAATGGTAATGCTTATTGCTTCGCTTAATTTTACTATTCTAAAAATATTATTATCATTAATATAATAATTTTAATATATAATTATTAAATATATTAACATAATAATTTTTATTTTTAATATATTTATATAATATAAATATAAAATATTTATTTTTATATTTATATTAATATATAATTATTAATTTTATTATTTAATTATTATTATATTTTTTAATATATGTTTATTTTATTTATATTTATAATTAAATTTTAAAATATAATATTTTCTCTAAACCATTTAAAACAAATTCAATTAACTTATTAAATATATTTAATTATGATTTATTCATTAATTAAATTATAATCATCATTAATATTACTAAAAATTAAAATAAATTATTAATAATTCAATATATATACACTATTTCTTTTTTATCAATAATTATTTAATATAAGTAATATAAAGATATAATAATGTAATATTTTTATAAAGCATTTTTATATTTAATGTGATAAGATCTCATTATCATATAATAGTATCTCTACGGTAATTCTTGGAAAAAAAAAATAGGAAACCGGAGCAACTCCCATTGAAGCTATGGTGCAGCTCATAAGATATCTAAAAAGACTCTGAGCAAATGGAAGTAGGTAGATGGCCTAATGTTATCTTCAATGAAAGCATGAGAGAAAGAAAGAAAACATGGATGAAACAAAACTACATATGGATGCAAAAATGGAATATCCACCTCAATGCTTGTTTCACAAATAGCGAGGAGCTAAAGGATTTTGTTATGGAGAAGTTTATGTGTGATCTACAACAAAAATAGTTCATTGGAGCTAACATTTAGTGGAGGACAAAGGTTCTTATTGTTCAATTAAGAACCAACTCGCATCAACTTCTATGTGAAACAAGATGATAGAAAAAGCCTAAAGAAGCTCGGGAAGAACAGGTGTGTACATTTTCTACGGGCAGTGGAAAAACATTTCAAAATGAAATGTGATGCATTCAAAGACATCAGAGAAAGTTATGGGAATATGCTAGCATCAATTTCTTGGCATTGTCTTTTCAGTGAGAGGATTGTTCAAAAGTTGAGTCAACTCATTATCAATTTAAACAAGAAAATGATTAAATTGCAAAAGACTAAAAGCAAAGAACTAATAATTTTATAGACTATTTTTAGTCTCGCAAACTTTAAGATATCATTTCATTAAAAATATTGAATTATAAATACATTTAAATAAACTTAATGTAATTAAATTCAATGTAATCATAATATATTAATGAATACAAAAATTATTATATAATATATTATTGAATAATTAACTATATTAATACATTATTAAATATTATTTTTTATTATTTCATTATTATTATTAAAAAATACAAAAAAAATATAATTTGGATACAAAGAAGAAATATTCATAATTGAAAATGTTCTATAATGTCAAAGTAAAAAAATATAATTTATTCATTAATATTATAATAAATATATATTATGCGAACTTTAACATATACATAAAAATCAAAGTTTGATTTATATTAAACCAAGTTTACATATAACTCTAATATGCTATATCAAAACTGAGCAAATGTACCGAAAACATTAATATGGGCCCCTAATAAGCAATAAACTCGCAATAGTACAGAACGTATTAAAAAAACTTGATGAATAGAGAAAATCCCGGCTTCGAAAACATATGTCCTTCTCACCGTAACAGAAACTGAGGAGCAAAAGTCAACGCCATGGAATTTGACCCATTTCCGGTAGGCAACCGGATCGAAAGCTTCGATATCTGATGTGTCCTGTAGCCATGAGGAGACCTTCCTTAGACAGACATCAGCAAGCTGGTTGAGCTCACGGTGTCAATGGGTCCTTCAATTTGTGTATCCGCTGCATTCGGTGCCCACACACCATTTATCAGAGTATATATTATTTTATAAAACTTTAATTCATAATTTATGGGAGTATTTTATTTTAATATGGTAAAATATTAAAAGTTTAAATATAATAAAAAATTATATCATTAAGAATACATGGAAATATTTCAAATATATCTTTCTTTTCAACAATTTTGATATACTTAAACATAATAAATGAAAAAAATTATATTCTTTAATATATAAATTAAATGCCACTTATAATAGATTTAACTTTTATAATATATAATAAAATTTTCTATTTATTTTTTAAAATTAGGAACTAAAATTTATTTACTTATAGATTTTATAATTATTTTAAGTATTATACCCAATTTTTCTATTTTTTTTTTTTTTATTTATTGTCTATTAAATATTCTATTTAATACTTAGACTTTTTAAAAAGTAAGTGAACCATTATGTTTGTAGTCACTTATTTTATTGTAATAATTTATCATATTCTAATTTATTTAAAATAACATATGTATCATTTGATATTTATCATTGAAAATAAATTTTATTATATAATCTTATTATTAACACATTAAAATATGTCATAGATAAATTATTAGAACAAAAATTATAACATATTCTTAATTACAAACCACAACTCACTTATTATATTTTATATATGTCAATTTCTCATAATATTATAATAAATTAAATTTCTCAATAACTATGTATTCTATACTATAATAATTATTTTAAAAAGAAAATAAGTTCATAAATTTAATCTAATTATTTTTTTCCGCTAACAAAATAAATAATAAACCCACAACGTACATTACATCACTACATTAACTACCATTTAAATTTTATTAACAGAAATTAAATTTTAAAAATATATCTTCTGTTTTTAACCTGCCACTGAAAATCAGCCAGAAGTCTGAACATGTAGCCTGCACCATCCTCAATGATGCCCGAGGTAGTCGATTTAACACCATCCTCAATGATGCCCGAGCTAGTCGATATAACACCTGGGTGGTGAGCAGGGTCCCACCATACACATGAATTGTAGTTGTGTCCCATTGTACACGTCATATAAAAATAA
The DNA here is from genome assembly GCA_000404065.3 of Pinus taeda. Classification (NCBI taxonomy): domain Eukaryota; kingdom Viridiplantae; phylum Streptophyta; class Pinopsida; order Pinales; family Pinaceae; genus Pinus; species Pinus taeda. The sequence goes on from APFE030579217.1 coordinate 57,601, forward strand.
ACCAACAATCCCATACACATAAGCTAAAGCGAAGTATTATATTATATGGATACACTTAATTCACCAGACGTGGGAAAAGAAGCGGTTGTTTTCTGACGACGCATTAAAGTCTAACCACAACCAGCGACGGATTCCAAAATATCACCAGCGGTGGGAGTATCCAAGCAAGTGGTTTCTCAAAGCCAAAGTGCACTCAAGGAAGGGGCCATAGCTTCCAACCAGGCGGAAAACAGATGGGCTAAAGGAACGACTAAGGCCTGCAGCACTAATTAATATTGGCAGGCAAATATTAATTAGATAAACCAACACATCAGAGGCACCCATACCACGTATGTCCACCGTACACGTCAGCTAAAACAAATAAACAAAATAGAGTGGCTTTGACGAATCGAGTGTGGGTTTTCGGAGAGCCAGAGGTTTTAAGTTCAATTCTGGGTCGCCATGGCATCTCCGATAGAGGGATAATACTGTCCTAGATTTGTGGAAAAAATGTATAAGCGAGTGTGGGTTTTCGGCGAGCCAGAGATTTTCAGTTCAATTCTGGGTCGCCATGGCATCTCCGATAGAGGGATAATACTGTTCTAGATTTGTGGAAAAAATTTATAGACAATAGCAGTGCAGCCATGTGAAGCCAACTATTCGGAAATAAAATTGAGAAGGTGAGGTAGAAAATTCTGTAGAAAGAAAAGAAAATTGTAAATGCCATACCAATCTTCTAATTTATTCATAGATTTGAAAATCTTCTGCGTTTGAGTCTTCTACGTTCTATGCTTTAGCTTTAACTTTCTCTGGCAGATTCCATAATTTAACAGAGAAAATAACTTCTGGAGGAACATGACTAAGTGTGAAAGAAGGTAATCTCTTGCATATAACTCTCGAAACCCTGCTTCCATCTTACATATGATGTAAACCCAGTTCCAATTTACGTGAATAAATTTTATTTGGGGTATCCAAAATGCAATTTATGGATTTATAATCAACCAGAATTTCAAGATGGTAAAAACGCCCAAAATGGAACACACGGAACTGTTTGTTTGCCCGGAGTCTTGAGATTATGTTTCATTATGATTTATTTTCGAGAAGAATGATAGAATCACATGCTAACCTAATCTCATCGCACTTTCGGAAGAAATTTAGAATAACTTCTGTATTGTTAATTGTAAATTTTTAAATTACAAAACAAATTGATATAATAAATGTTATCGATGGCAACAACACAAGCAAGAAGATATTGAGAAGGAACTGCAGCTAACCTTAGGAATATCGCTCCATAGCAGTGATGCTCACTCTGCCCGTTGCAGAGTCTTTATCTGTTAACAAAATATCTGAAAGCAGAAAGAAATAAACAAATAAAGCACCATCAGACCTCAATGAATTACTTACAGATTGCAATTGAAATCAAATCTGAATAAACACAAGGATGAACTGGGAAGGGGATTGAGATTTATGTTATTTCTTTAGCGTCCAATAAAAACAAAAAACAAAAAACACATCCTTAATCTAAAAACTCTGCAAATAATTAATGTTATCGAAACAAACACAAGAGAATTAGATATGGCAATCACTGTTGATGTTAAGAAATCAAATCAATAAAGAAACGGATTTAAATCTCCCTCACCTCATCCATCTAACCAGAAGAGGAATGGAGATTGTCTTGGCTGATTTGGTTCAGCGATCGAACGATCCATAAATACTTCTGCCTCGGGATCTTTCCCTCTCTGCTCTTTTTCAAGAACCTTTTCCTCTCTGCTCTGCTGTGCTCTCTCTGGTTCTCTCACAGACGTTGATTTCACACATACTCTACACATAACCAATACAATAACGATGACATATAGCACAAACAAACAGGCATACCCACACACAGAAAAAAGAATGAACAAACATAAAGAAAAATTGGAGCGCTCCGCACATTCAATCATGGCACACCAGACTACCAACGCCTGAGAGATGATCAGAGGAAAACTAAATACACGATGAAATTGGGGCATGAGTTATAGATATAGTGAGCCATGCCATCTTTTCCCGCTTTTTCTTAACGGTCAGCTTTTATGAAATCTGTGTCTCTCTATTGGTCAAGTTTTATGTAGTGAATATGCTTTTCAAAAAAGCGTGATGATGCAGTAGGCTATGGGTTGAATTCAAAATTCTAAAATTGCAAAATGGGTTTATGATTTATAAACAGCTCCTAAACACCGTTTTTATAAATTCCTAATAATTGTTCGATTAATAGTTACAGCGTCATACATTGTCTCGTTCAAATTCCGTCGAAGGAGTATCAAGTCATTTCTCACCAATATTATAAAAATAGGGATATTATAAATAAAGATACATTAAAAGTGATTTCTAAAACAAAGCGAAAATAAATAAACAAATCATTATGAACCAATACAAGTGCAAGATTCGGAAATGGGAAAACATGCATGTGCGTGAAATGGGTTGCCATTATACAAGACGGAACAGAGGCTAGGATTTACAGGAAAACAACAACCGTTGGACACCATAGAAGGCCGTAGGGGGGAGCCTCACTCCCTCTTACAGTCAAGCAGTCTCCAAACACGACAAGAAATTATTGGAGACTGTAAAAGGCTTTTCAGAAGGAGGAGAATAGAATAACAGAGACACACACCAACAGAGTGATAGTCGAGAAGAAGTCAGAAGAGAGATAGGAGCTGAGAAAATAATCAGAATACAGAAATTAAAAAACATAATGGTCCGTGTAAGCCTAAGACTACTATTACACTCAGAGTAGTTTTAAGTGATCCAGCGCTACAGGCACATAGGGATCACATGACGACTTACGCAATCATTTGTAAATTCATGGGGTTATGGCCAATGGAGAAGGCACTACAGGCATGGATTCAAAACCACTGGAAACCTAAAGGGGGAATAGACCTACACCTTGGTTCAAAGGGTTTCTCCACTGTTGTTTTCACTAACGTTGAGGACAAAGATAGGGTGTTCGAAGGCGGGCCCTACTTCTATGTTGCAACAGGCCTCTATATGTGGCCTCGGAGAATGAATTTTGTCCCAGAGCGTGAGACTTTCACTTCAGTCCCAGTTTGGGTAAGGCTCTACTCCCTACCTCTCGATCATTGGCAACCATAATCCTTATCAGCTATAGGAAATAAACTAGGGCGTTTTGTTAAAATAGCTGAGGCCACTAGAAGGGGAAAGTACACTTCCTTTGCCCGCATATGTGTGGATATGGATCTCTCGGGAGCCCTACCAGATGAAGTGATCCTGGAAGTTTTTTACGAAGAATGGGTACAAGCGGTGGACTATGAACATGTTCCTTTCAGATGCTGCAAATGCCATGAACATGGGCATCTATTAAGGCACTGCCCTCTCAACAAATCAAAGAGCAGAACTAAAGCCACAATAGGGAGAGATATTGATGGCTTTCACAAGGTGGGTAATAGAGGTAAAGGAGGGAAAAGGCTACAAAAAAAACAATGAGGAAGAAAAGACAAGCTAGAACAGATACAAGGTACTAGAAGAAGAAGAGGAGTTAGAAGAGGCAAATCAGTCTATGGAGGACAGCCCAGGGGAGAAGGAAAAAGAAAAGGAGATGGAGGAGATTCAGAATATAAGCCAACAACAGGAGACTATGATGAGTAACATGGAATTTGATAAGGACCAAGAGATAACCCTGAGTGAGGTGGAAATGGAGGATCATGAACTGCAGGATACTCTCGACAGGGAACATCTAGATCTGAAAAAATTCCTGAAACAGGGAACCACGGAAGGAATGGATTCATTACCTCAAGAAGAGTTCGATAGAGTGCAGTAGTTGTTTCTATGGAAAACTCAGGCTAAAGGGTCGATAGGTAAAAGAAACCTCAAAATTCAGGACAACGAAGGGGTGAAAACCATGAAAACGACAGCAGGACTAGCGCCCAGAAACCTATGCAGGAAAAGGGGTAGAAAGAAGCAAAACGCGCTGCTGATAGAATGTGGAAAACTAATGATAGATTCAAGTAAGATGAAAGATCTAACCAACTATTCTTTTACAAATCTTATTGAATGAAGCTCACATCTTGGAATATTAAAGGTCTAGGAAGTAAAAGGAAACAAAGGAATCTTAGCAATAGAATGAAAGAAGAGAAAGCTGATACGATTTTTATCCAGGAGAATAAGTGTTCAATAAAAAAAAATAAGAGAAATACATAGCAAATGGATTAATAAATATGAATTTCTAGAAGTCAAGGTAGACAAAACAACAGGAGGTATTCTCACACTTTGGAACCCTCAAAGAATAAGTATAGTGGATGCTGAAGCATCTAGAAACTACTTATCAATGGTTATCCAGCCTGTGGGAGACAGGGAAGTTTATTTAATCACAAACGTTTATGGTCCACAGAAGCTTGATGACAAACTCAGACTACTGAACTCACTAGAGGATCTGAGAGACAGATATTCAGAAATACCATGGATTTTAGGAGGGGACTTCAACATGATCAGGTCCCTGTTGAAAAAAAGGGTGGGACCAGAACACTAGGAAAAGAATCTATAACTTTTCATAATTTTATTAACAATATGAAGCTAGTCAACATTGATACGAGTAATGGCCTTTTCACCTGGAACAATAAAAGAGGTGGAGAATCTCAAGTAGCTTCAAAGCTTGATAGATTCATAATCTCAGAGGACCTTATGCTCACAGGCCTTGATATGACGGCGAGGATTCTCCCCTTTGATGGCTCGAATCATTGGCCTGTTCAACTTGAGGCATCCTATATAGGCACCCCAAGAAATAGACCTTTTTAGTTCAAAAATATCTGTCTTACCCATCCAGACTTCATTAGCAACATTGAAAAATGGTGGAAAGAAGAATTGCATATTCAGGGCACCAAAATGTTCATTTTACAGAAAAGTTTGAGACATATCAAAATCAAGCTCAAAGATTGGAATAAGAATGAGTTTGGCAACATTTTTGAAGCAAAAAAAGTTGTTGAAAAGAAAATTCAGGATATGGATCAGACCCTAATCACTGAAGGCTTTGATGGGAAAAGAAATGAACAAGCTAACAAGCATCAACAAGAATGGGAGGACTTATGCAAACAAGAGGAAACATTTTGGAGACAAAAGTGAAGAGTACAATGGCTAAAATAAGGAGATGGAAACACAAGGTTTTTACATAGATCTACCATGGAGCACAGATCTCACAACAGGATCTCAACTATCAAGGATTCCAGAGGTAACCAATTCAATACCCACAAGGACATAGAAGTTGTGTTGGTTCAACATTTTCAAGGTATAGCAGAGGAACCTCTCGTAGACAGATCATAATTCATCAGTGACTTCACAAAGCACATCCCTAAGCTTGTAACAAGAGAAGACAATCATAATCTTAATAGGCCGGTGAATGAAGAGGAGGTCAGTGAAGTCATCAAAGAAATGCAGAATGGAAAAGCGCCAGGCCCAGATGGTTTCAACGTGCATTTCTTTAAAGCTTGTTGGAGCATTGTCAAGCAAGATATACTGAATGTGGTGGAGGACTCTAGGAAGAATAGCACTGTTTTGAAAGCGTTCAACATAGCATTCATCTCCTTGATTCCAAAATAGGACAATGCTATGACACCTGACAGATTCAGACCTATAGATTTATGCAATGTGGTGTATAAAATAATTTCAAAATTAATTGCCAATAGGCTTAAACGCATTTTACTAACTCTGTTTTGCAGGGAGCAAACGAGGTATGTGGAAGGCAGAAAAATTCTCAACAACATCATTCAAGCTCATGAGGTGGTTCACTCTCTTACAAGTAAAAGGCAGGCAGGAATGATTATGCAATTGGACTTAGAAAAGGCTTATGATAAGTTAAATTGGGCCTATATTAGGAAAGTACTTCTAGCCTATGGATTTGACCACAACTAGGTGAGATGGGTAATGGCCTTGGTTACTACCTCTAGTTTTTCAATTCTGGTAAATGGTTCTCCATCTAAGATCTTTACTCCTTCAAGAAGCCTCAGGTAGGGAGACCCTCTCTCCCCCTTTATCTTTATTCTTATGATGGAAGGACTAAGACGATCTATCAAGTCTGCTAAAGAAGAAGGTTAAAATCCAGGGTCTCAAACTATCTGGGAACGGACATGCTTTAACCCATCAACAATTTGTAGATGATACCATGCTACGGGGCATTCCTATGGTCAAGGAAGCGCAAGCTTATAAAAAAATCCTACGAGACTTTGCTATGGCTGCGGGTACAGAGGTAAGCCTCTCTAAATCAAAGATTTTCTTTTTCAACACTAACATTGCTATTCAAAGAAATATTTCCAGAATACTAGGCTTTCAAAGCGATATGCTACCATCCAAATATCTGGGAGTACCTTTCACAGATAAAGCTCCGAGCAAGATAGTTTGGGAACCTGTGATTAATAAGTTATAAGACAAAGCATGAAAATGGACAAGCAAATCCTTGAATTTAGCTGGGAGGCTGGTGCTCACAAAGGTTTTCCTTCAATCAATCACCATCTTCATGTTTTCATCCCTTCCAACTCCAAAAGGGGTTATGGAACACTACAGAAATATCCAAAGAGATTTTCTTTGGGGAAAAGGGGAAGAAGAGAAAAAATGGACCTTGGTAGCATGGAACAAGATATGCAAACCTAAAACACATGGAGGGTTAGGACTGGATGATCCTGAAGTGCTAAATAAAGTGTTGGGGGCAAAATTATGGTGGAAATGGTTAAAAGAGCCAGATGCTCCTTGGGCACAAATTTGGAACCAAAAATATGCAAATAATTGGCAAGCCCGGGACCATATAAGAATGTCTGGTATCATAAAGGGCTCCCACATATGGAATAAAGCTTGGGAAAACAGAGATATAATCCAGAAAAATAGTTTCTGGGAAATAAGAGCTGGAGACCTTGCTTGGTTTTGGGAGGACAGATGGCAACAAGATCCTAAACTGTTAAGAGAAGACTTTGAAATTCTCAAGAACGATACTGACACCAAAGGGTTACTCAGAGTAAAGGAATTTTGGGATCAGACTAATAGAGGGGGAAAATGGAGAATTTGGAAGGAGATGGAATACAGGAACAATGCCACCTTGAAAGCACAAGTTGATGCTCTAACAACCATCTTGAATCAAAGAAGGATCCTGATATTAGAAGATTCAGATCAACTAAGATGGGTAATAACAATGAAGGTAACTTTAACCTTAAAGAGGCAAAGCATATAGCCCTTAAACTAGATTCCACAAAACTGAAATGGGTTTGGAAGGAACTATGGAAGAAACAAAGATAGATGAAAACCAAACTATTCATGTGGTTAGTGCATCATAAGAAAATTCGAACTTGGGAAAACATCGGGAAAAGGGGTGTTTCTGGCCCATCAAGATGCCAGCTATGTGAATTACAAGATGAAACCATGAAGCACCTTCTCAATAGTTGTATTTTTACTTCCTCGTTACGGGATGGGATTGTCTTAATATTCAGAAAAACAGATAGGGACAGAGGAAGCATCACCAACACCCTAGGGAATTGGAGAAGAAACTTCTCTGAGTATGATATAGCAAACAAAGCTTGGGCTTTAGCTCCAAGCTTCTTAATTTGGGATGTCTGGAAAGAATGCAATAATAGAATTTTCAAAAATCAAATTAGTTCCTCCTAGAGCATTATGGAACAAATATTAAGATAGGTTAAGGAGATGGTTGGAATTTTATTGCAAGGGCCCCCCTAAGAACCCCCCTTCAGCTATTGATGTGCAAATTCTACTTCAGTTGGGTTTGCAGGGGCTTATTCCTCAAGGTAATAAAAGAATTGTAGAAAAGGTGGTCACTAATAAAGACTTTTGGCATCCTCCCCTTTATGGATATTTGAAATGTAACATAGATGGAGCCTCAAAAGGAAACCCGGGCTTGGATGGTTATGGGGGAGTGATAAGGGATGAAAAGGGCAGTATTCTGTACATTTTTCATTGTAATTTGGGAAGAGCCACAAACAATATGGTGGAGCTAATGGCCCTAGAGCAATGTTTAGAAATCCTGAAGAATGACAATCTTCAGAACATTATAATTGAAGTAGACTTTGAGTTAATTATCAATTCAGTTAAACGAATCTGTTGTGGCTCGGCTTCGGAAAAAGTCTCGAGACATTGGAGGCTTCTTCAGGTCTATCAAAGGATCCATGCCCACATTCAGAACATGAAGACCTTAAGTTTCAAGCATGTGCGATGGACTGCCAATAAATTAGCAGATATATTAGCTAATAAAGGTGTTCTCTGTTCTAAGAGTTGCAATAAGTAGAGATGGTACGAGGTTCCCCAGGGCAACTTGAGGGATGATTGTCTCAGCCAAGCAAATGCAGGCCGAGAACTTTATCAGAACAGGGGATTCCCGCATATTGCATAAGTTGGGATTTAGCAGATTTACGGTCTTGGATGAATTTTGAAAGGAGCAATCAGGCCTTTGTCAGATATATCAGCATAGATCAGCGTAGAACCAGGGTTCTTAGGTGGGTGATGAATTACAGCAAGAGGGTTTATACAAACGATCCTTTACTACAGTTTAACTCTGCCTTGTTCTACAAGGAGATGGAGTGGAGGGATTCCAGTCAGAATAAGCCGTGGAATTCCTACAATAGCAGGTGGCAGGGGCAAGTTCGTGGCTCTCTGAAGTTTGGCAGGCAATGGGTGCAACAAACCAGTGGTATTGTGAGCCAAACCACAAGAAAGAAGGTTTACGGATTTTCAGATGGCCTTAATACCCAAAGCGGTTTTCTAGATATAAACCTGATGCCTCTCATCGATCAACACATGTCCCAGGAAGGAGAGAGAATATCGCCTGTATTGGGTGGATATTCCTCTTGTTACTCAATCATCTGATATCCATTTCACCCATTGGATTAAGCAGATGAGGATCAATGGCCAGGATTCATCGAGCAGGTTGTTGGGTCTGAGTTTTATTTGATGCCCCATCAGCTGATCCAAATTTTTCTCTATACCAAAGTTAATCCAACTTTAGGTCCACCACTTTTCATTATATACCACCCTCAAGGTGGTTTCCGGTTCATCGAGCGCCTTCAACTCCGAAAGCGGTTTTCTCGAATTGAGCCCAATGCCACTCATCCCTCAACACATGGTTCTAGCAGGAGAGAGAATACCGCCTACATCGGGCGGGTATTCTCTCGGCTTCTTCGTCACCCGATATGCCTCTCCACCGTTGGATCTAACAGCAGTGGATCAACGGCCTAGGTTCACCGTGCATGTTGGCAGTTCGCTGGCCTAGGTCTCCGTAGTGGGCAAGCCGTCTTCTTTTTTGTTGGCCATTGCTCCTCTTTTGCTCACTACTAACCGAGAGGGGACACTTACTTTAGTGTTCAATTTTTCCCGCGCATAAGTTCCAAAGATCTGGATTTTTTGTATTTTATGTAATTACTTTATACAAATTAATGGAAAAAGGGATCGACTCTTGCTTAAGCAAAAAAATTCAAATACAAATAATTATATATATATTTTTTTTTATATTATAAAAGTATTATTTAAGATTATATATATTTATTAATGTCTTAAATTATTTATTATTCATGTGAAGTGATATTATAAAATGTGCTTTTTGATATATATATATATATATATTTATATATATATATAATATATATATATAATAATATATATATATAATATTATATTCAAATCAAAAGATTATTGGTTATATTAGAAAGAAGTATACCAGTACATATGGTTCGATTATGAGAGATTGGCATGTATTCATCCATCAAAAACAGATATTTCATCCAAATTCTTAATTCCATTATAAAATGTCCAAGATGATTTCAAACAAAACATCGGAAGGAAAATATTATCACTAATTGTTAAAACTTAATTTTGGCCAAATAATTTGGACCACTAAACGTCATCGCTCAACAAAGACAATGACGAACAGAGAAAAAACTTCTAAAAGTTATCGCTCAACGAAGGCAATGATGAACTGAGAAAAATTTTCTTGGAGGAGTTTCATCAAACACTTAATTATAATATGCAACCTTGATCTTCTACAATAAACCCTTAGGCTGGTAGGAACACCACCTTTGATACCATTGTAACATCTTTTTTGGGAATTTTGTGTTATTTTGTTGGGTCCCTATAATACTAGTGATTACCCCATTACTATTAAGTTATACCCCTTATTATATTGATGTACCTATGTAGTGCCCATATTGTTACTATTGTGCCCCATAGAAGCCCACTATTGTTATTATTGTGCCCTTACATTATTATTGTTATGTAGGCTCTGATTATGTAATGACCCCTTAGACTCCTATATATAGAAAGGAGGTCTTTTCATTTGTATCATCCAAGAATTG
>APFE030579217.1:73443-108623 GCA_000404065.3 Pinus taeda
TATTGTTACTATTGTGTCCCATAGAAGCCCACTATTGTTATTATTGTGCCCTTACATTATTATTGTTATGTAGGCTCTGATTATGTTATGATCCCTTAGACTCCTATATATAGAGAGGATGTCTTTTCATTTGAGTCATCCAAGAATTGTTCATTTATGTAATGTAAAGGAGGTTGTCCCCTCGAAGAGGCTAAATTCTAAGGCGTTGATATCTCTTTTCTATCTTTTCTTGAGCTAGTTTCATAACATATTTTCCTAAGAATTTTATTTATAAAATTTTATGTCAACATTTTCGCCAAAACCCCACAAAATTGCACCAAAATGCACCACTAAATAACAACCCAGAAATTATACAAATACAAAAAAGACATTGACATATTGCAAAAGTAAACCTAGAAACTCAAATAATCATCAGAAATGCAACACAAGAAATGACCCGACTTCATTTATTATAATATAGGATGCAGAGTACAACTAGAAATATATAAGACAAAATAGAAAGATGATAATTGAGTGGATCTCCAAATATTCTATTGATATGTTGATCCTAGTCTCTCAAAACTCCACAATTGTTGCACTCTCCCTCCTCCAACAACTTCAACAGAATCAACTAAAAGACGATGAAGAACTAATTGAGGACCTGAATGATCTTCACTCCAATATCCTTGAAGCTCTATGAAACTCCTAGATGAAGTCTCCTCGAAGAGAGTTTGGTTTTCATCCAACACTGAACAACATACCTAAGGGTTTCTGTCCTGGGGATACCAATGAATAGAGAACTGGGTTCTCAACCTCTCATACAAGAAGAAATGTCAAATCCAAAATTTCATCCAATGGCCTCCTCCTCCTCTTTTATAGATCTAACAGACCCCTCTAGAAACTCTTATTTTATTATTATTTTAATCATGGAGCACTTTTCCCTCTTTTATTTCAATTAAAATAATTTTCTTTTAATGCGGGAAAAATGTAAATTGGCCACCATGTCTCCTCAAGTCACTAAAGCTGACATCTAACAATCCCATCCTGTAGATCATCTCATTCTGGTTCCAACGAGCTATTACACTAAGGTGTTGTATTAGGTATTCCTCCCAGAATGCCACCTTAAGCATAATTAATTGAGTCAGGCCCAAAAATAACTATTTTTTTTTTTTTTTTTAAGTTGTCAAAATGCACCAAAATGAAAGGAAAAATATGTGAATGATGGAATGTACCAATAAAATGCCATCGGACCTCAGAGAAACTCCTCAAAACCCCTCCAAAAGCCCTTGGGTCCACTGATGACACCAACTGCACCTGTGACATGTTTGCCCCCAACTTTGAAAGTCCATCCTAACCATGTCATAAGGAACACCAGAAAAAGGAACATTACACCATTGCAACCACCATCTAGCTCATTGTGCCATTTCTCTACCACCCGAGCCAACCATGTGGTGTCTCACCCATCTGTCACGACTGTATGTTTGAAGGTTGGCCTCCCAAATCTAAAGGTATGCCTTGTCATTTGGTGATTGAGTATTTTAGCTTACATATCATGGAAACTCTTGGGCATGGATTAACGGGGGGGATTTGGCGCAAAGAGTGGACTAGGTTTGTGCTCTTGTCCCCTAAGTCTCTTTTGGATGTTAACCTTGAACCCTAGTCTTGTGGGATCTCTTTTACTGACCTTTGGGCTTTAGGGATGGTACTACATGGGAAACCTAGATTTTGGTTGTGTGGTCCCACTCCCCGATCACATATATCACCCCCCTTCCACTCATTATAATCTCATTTATCACTCCTCCCACCTGGGTCCACAAAGGGTCAACCACCCCCTCCCCTTTTCCCACACCTTGGGTCAGGCCTGGAACGATGCTCGAAGGTTGATGAAAAATAAAAGTAAATAAAAATCATAATTGGCCACCTTCAAGAGGAAATTGTACCACAAAATGTAAGAGATGGCCGGGATAAACACATTTAGCACATGGGAAAACACCATTACATGAGCTATACCCCCTTCCATGGCCATCACCCTGGTTCCTATAGGCCTTAAATGAACCTCCTCTAACTTTCAAGAACCCATGATTGTCCCAACCCTGGGTGGGTGATGAACTACCCCACCTTAAAAAGGGTATCCACAATTATACTTTACATATCGTGCTCTCATTCCCTTGAGCCCCGAGTAATTAACCAAAGAAAAATCATAAAATGAAAGAGGCATATGAAGAAGGGTGGAAAAATCAAGGTCGGGGTAACTCATGTACCATGATTGATCCCTCCTACACATCATTTACCCAAGTATGGGCCTCCTTTTCATTAGTTACTCTTGTACCATGGCATGTGACCCAAGTTTTCCCTTCAATCCCCTATTTTTTTCCATCACTTTATCACATGCCACCACCATTTAAAGGATGTACCATGGACATAAAACCCCCTTTAGAAGTAGAAACTACCTAATAGGGTGTTTGGTTAACCCCCCTTTGAGCTTGGAGACATTTGCACATGCCAAAGCCCACTAAGGAAGGGAATGCGATTGTGAAGTGCCCACCTGTTTTCTATGGTTTGTATACTATTTTACTTGATTTCTTTAATGACTTGGTGCATTGGAGGGCAAGGGGACGCATTGGATCTTATGCAGGATTACAGATGGTCTCCAATTTGGGTTTGGTCTCCCTATACGGGGTCCTGACCCTCTAGATGGCTACATTGCATATGTAGTGTGTGTAGAGAGCCATGGGAATCCACAGCAACAGACAACATTCTATGGATCCCTAGAGTCATTCAAAGATTGATCGTGGTTCACCTATTGGACAGAAGATGCACCTGGTTCACCATGCCCAATCGGTTCCACAGTTGCACCATACACTTGGCACATGGTCGAAGATCTATATGATGATGTGGCATCACTTATATCATCATCCTAGCCCTTGCAGATGGTATATGGGCATCTTCAATCTGTTTAGAGACCCATGAGGACATTTTTTTCCCCCACATCCATTTTGGAGCACCATAGGTTTATTACTTGGAGAACAAGGGGCCAAACCCTTGTCCATTATTTTTGGAGTCCTATTTCACATTATGGCACCTAAGGACTTCATTAGGCCTCCTCGAAGGCCCAACGACACATGTTATTGATCATTCAACCCTCTTGAGAGACTTACTCCTTTGTTTGGTGGGCATGTCACCACAAGTACTTGTTATTTTGTACATTATTTTATTCTAGGGGCTAAATTAGGCCAAAATAAGCTAAATTGAATTCATTAGACATTGTATAAATAGATGATGATTTGATTCGTTATATCATCATCACTTGGATTGGATCATATCTTCTTGTGATATTTTCAATATTCTCTTTGGAGGACGAAATTGGATGGATGGATGAATTTTGATGTTTGGATATCTTCATTTTTGTCTTGGAGCTTATACATTGGCATATGATGATGATTGGATATACTTGTTCTCGCATGTAAGTTCTCTTTTAATTTTAGTTTTTCATTCTTTTCTATGTCACATAAATGATGCTGGGATTTTCGCTATACTAGGCCGAAATTTTGCTACTTTTCTTAGATGAAAGGTATAAATTTGTCTTCTATTAGCGTTGCATCATGTTATGGACCATGTTTGAATAAGTGAATGTTCCTAGAGATATTTCATTGAATTTTTTTTTTGACAAGTCATCACATATTGCACATTGAAGTATAAAGACCTTGAAGAAGTTTTCCTCATGCCCTAATTGTCATGCGAAATTGTTCCAAAGGCCTCCTTGACTGAATGAAACCATCCTAATCATTGGAATCTCCTTGACTCCATTTCTTCCAAAGGAATATGCACTGGTCTTCCATAGGTGATCACCATAAATCATACTCTTTATCACCTCTCCCTCTTTCTTCTAGCCTAGCCTCCATAGGGGACCTAGGTTATCACATTTCTCACAAATTTTCCATCAAAAAAGTTTGATCTCCTAGCCTCTACTACGTTGTTGTGTCTCCTAGGGGCCCTCCAATTTTGAGTCCATTCCGATGGTGGGATATTTAGATATTTCAAGCCCTAGCTCCAAGATCAAATATTTCCCTTTGATTCCCTTGGCTAGTGTCCTCATTGAGATCGTTGTGTCTAGATTGTTGAAAATTCTTCCTCTGATATTCTTCTCCTCCTGAATTAGGTCAAGCATACCCTTGAGGATCAATTCCACCCCCTTGACCTACTTGTGGGTCCACTTGGTCTCGTGTGGTCCCATAACTTTTAGAAGGTAATTATACAAAGACCATTCAGAAACTAAGTCTTCATAAGGGTTTTTAGGCCTAGGTTCCTCCTTAATAAGTCTCATTCCAAAAACCTAGCCTCTAAGATCCTCTTGGCCCTTCTTAGAGAGAATTTCATCTTGCCTCTTGGGCAAAGAAGCCATATATTGAGCCTCTCTTGAGAATGGGCCTCTTCAGGAATGACTCTTTTCCCTTTATTGACCCATTTATCTAGGTGATTCCCTTCATGCCAGGTCTCCTCCCATTGGTGAAAGTCCATTAAGAGTAGGGAGCATTAGCTGAGGTGACAATGGGTTATTGTGTCATTGTTTCCCTTGACTTAGCAGATGCCCCTCTAGGATCCCCTTCTAGGACCCTTGCTAGTTTGAGCAGTAACAATACCAAAATCATGTAACAAAAACCTACATATTTTTTGAACACAAAAACCTAAGGATAGATTTCCAAAAACACCTCCTCTTGAATTCCTACTTATTAGACCTCTTGATATTAACGGCACAACCTAGAGGTTAAATCCAATTTGGCCTATCCTCCAATGGAAATTTGACCCACCAAATCCACAAATTTTCTCGTTCTAAGTAGTCTTGATCTCCCAATTTTCATGAGAACCATGGCCCCTAGCAATTTAACCTTCAAGGAATAGTATCTCGGCTTCAACAAATTACTAACTCAACCTCCATAACTCGCCTTCTTATAACATTAAGAAATTTACCTCTTCACACTAGGTAATTTAAACCGCCATGCACTAGTGAATTCGATTCTCTTTCCTTGAATATAATTTGGCCCTAATTTTGACCTCCACACACTAGCAAATTCGACCCTCTTTCCTTAAATATAATTCATCCCTAATTTCGACCTCCACACACTAAAAAATTCAACCCTTTTTCTTTGAATATAATTCAACCCTAATTTCAACCTGCATGAACAGGAAAATTGGACCGTTTTTCCTTGAATATAATTTAACCTTAATTTTCACCTCCACGAACTGGAAAATTCAACCCTTTTTCCTTTGTATATCATCCCTTATTATGTCTAGAGGTGGCAAGATTTAATGAGTTCAACCCTAGAGAAGACAATCATCTCATCTTGGTAAATTTGGCTACAACTAAGGGATAATTTCCGCACATGAAAAGAACCCTTAAATTCAACCCTCATAAACTACATAATTTGGCTTCAATAATTCAAGTAATTCTCGGTTTATCCTCCTCTATAGACTTAGCCCAGTTATCATAAGAAATTTGACCCAACAAACCCTTGTAAAAATAACTCAACCTCTACTCGACTTCTAGAAAATTAATAATATCAACCTCTGCAAGCACAATGGGATGAAGAAACTTGGTCCTTGAAATTCATTCAATTCAGCCTGCATAATATATTTGGAGAATTGTCCTCCTGAATCAACCTCCTTGGCCATGAGATCAATCTACAAATAATAATTGGCTAGGATTTATGCAACTCTCATCTTGGTAACTCGATGTAGCAATATTTCAAGCCCTAGCAAGGTTTTCAGCTCTCATGACATAAAATCGACCTTGCATAAGAAATATGGCTGCCATGAACACTTATGAATCCAAGCATTGATGAAATGGCCTTTAAACCCTCAAGCTAGTAGGGAAACCGACTCTTATACCACTACAATATCATGAAAAATAAGTTGACTAAAGATTTTAGAATTTTGCACAATAAATTTATTTTAAAACCCAATCAAATTGCATAATTTGCACCATTAAATTGTCAACATAACAAGTAAACTTAGTAATACGAAAATCAAAAAATGTAGCAACTCAAAATAAACATGAGACATATGTAGCAAAACTCAACCTTATAATATTAAATATGGATATGGAAATACATGTCAACATTTGTTCTAAGAACCTTTTAAAACTCCAGCAAGATATCTTAATGACTAATAATAGTTCCTTTGTGAGAGATCTGATTAACCTTTCCTCACGATCTCCATGTCAATCCCAGTGAGAGGATATTATTTGATCCCTCATCTTCTGGGTGGCTAGGGTATATCACTCAAAATTGACACCCCTCCTGATTGGATAAGCTAGGGTGGACCTATTTCCACTGAAACTAGCCCTCTACATAATATGGGCTCTCACCCAAACAAGCTCAAAGAGATCAACTCAACAACAACAAACAATAATCCCAAATTCATACCCAAGGAGTGAGATCTAATCTCCTTTAATAATCATGGACTACTGGAATACCATTGGTATTTTTCTTCTTTTAATAAAGTGACTTATAACATTCTTTTTCCGTAGTCACTTTTTAATTAATTAATTCCTAGATACTACATCATTACTTTTGAATTCATAGCTTATGGGAATGGTTAGGCTACTAAGTTAGTTCATGTTCCCAATGCTTGAAAAAGGGACATTACACCCCCTTGGTAATTTAGCTCAACTGAATCTATTCATAGTTCATATTTGTAAACAATTTCAATGTGGGCTAAGGAGTTTGAGAATTACGATTTTGTAATTGGTGGTGGGGTATGACATGGCTTCTTATAGAATTAGTGGTGTCAATTGATCTTGTAGGGAGATCCTTCATCTCACGATCTGATGGTGCATGATAGTGGAATTACTTACATGTTTATTCAACATAATAATGTGCATGGGATTATTACTTCAAGATAAAATTGCAACATAACCAATCTATTGTTTTTTCTTTATCAAATATGGATGTAATAACATTTTTCTTACTTTAATTATCTTTTAATGAAAATCATTTGTTATTGTGAACTTAGTTATATTAAGTTTGAGTATTCATTATGCATTTTCTAATAGCAATCAATTCATCGTTGACTTTGCATTAATTAGGCTTTGACTATAAATACATATCTATTTCTTAATGTAAGACTTTAGACAAATAACGTTTTACTTTTGTGATACATTAAAATTTTGTTTTCGTATCATTCTACAGGTTAAAATAATTGATTTTTTATTGTAGAAATAAATTGAAAATAGATTAGAACAAAAAAAAGCAAAAAACATAGAAAGGTCAAACTAAAAGGAAATAAACTAAAATACAAAAACCAAGAAAAAAATGTGACTAATGGACAAAACTATTTCAAATGTTTTTTCTACTTGAAAATTGACTAAGAGAAAAAATTGTTTCAAATGTTTTTTTTATACTTGAAACTTGTAAGGGGGGTTGGAAAGAATCAATAATTTGGTTACCCAAGCTATGCAAGAAAGAAAAAGAAAATCATTAATGTAAAAGTTGCATCAGAGGGGTGGTAAAAATAGTCCGAGGAAAGGGGTAACTCAGGATCCCTTGATTTCCCCCTCCTCACATCATTACACTCAAGGTGTTGGACCTCATTCAATTGGTACCATGACAATGACATATTCTTTGAAGTCTTTCTCATTCCATGCCCATCATTAATCTCATGCATCTATGGATTTATGTACCTCCCTATGAATTTTCCTTCCCCTTGAGATTGGAAGTAGCTAATAGGGCTAATTGGATTCCTATCCCAAATATAAGTGTGGTAACTTTCTTTAAAATCATCAACTAGATAGACATTTGAAGGTAGGGCTTGTGTGAAGTATTTTGGTGCCCCTTGCATTAAATATTGTCTACTATGATACTTTCCTAGGTTTTTTACCGAATGATATTGATCTCGCTCGATCTAGAGGGTATGCCTTAGGTTTTTTATTTTAGATGCATCAGATATCTGTTGGGCAGATTAATTGTCTTTAAGAAAAAAATAAATGGCAACAATTTTATTGTCAACTAAGGTAAGTCTGTTTATTTCATGGTTATCACCCACAATATAATGCAGGAAGTAATAACAAGTAACATTGATTAACACCTAATTATAGCCAAACTCTCTTCTACAAGAACCAAAACTCAATCAAACCAAAATTTGTTATAACTCTTCACTCTTGCAAGAATGGAAAACAATTTAACAAAAGCATTAATGTCAAACCCTCACTTGCATAAAAAATAATTGTCTTTGCACATAATGTTGGAAATGAGATTAGACTTGTAGAATAAAATGACACTCATATATTCTCAAATCACTCTTGTAACGAAAATAAATAGCATTCCTTGAAATCAATCCCTTACATGCACAAAATCATTCAATCGCAACCACACACCACCATCAATCCAATCAAAATCAACCCACTCATTAATTCCATAGCATCCTATAACATATGTAACAATTGTTGGCTCACTCATTTGTGATCATTTTCACTGTCATTGTTCACTCATTAAACCATTACTTCCAACCATTCATTGCACCATCTCACTCACTTACCACCATTTTCAGCCCAATTCTTCACAAAGGACCATGATGTGCCTTTATATTCCTAAGTGGTTAATTGACATCGATATTCCTTTGTTTTTAGTAGATTAAGGAGAATTATAAATGGTTTTACTAATGATAGTTTGAAAATGCAAGTTTTCGTATCTCTCTCTGTGATTGAGATAGTAACACCATTCTAGAAGGAAATCCAACACATAGAATTTGTTTTTGAATGTTCCAATATAGATATGTGTTGGTCAAAGTCCCGTGAACTTGCACGCGTGAACCTTAAGAAATAGATCAAAGGAAAAAAGCAGTAGTTTTGACCAGTCAAGTTCAAACACATTTTCTAAGCAAATGAAAACAAATCTTGGAAAAAAAAACATGGGTTTTGTTCAGAACGAGCCCAATTAGACTCATTGTGGGACATCTCCTCAAATTTGTGACTGTTTGGGATATCTTCCTAGTTCTTTGGGGCCCTATTTTGCAAATTACGTGAACCAACAGTTTTCTATCTATAGGAAGTAAATTCAAATTTGGTCTTACCAACAGTTTGGAATATTAATTAATTAATCTCCATGAGTTAATTAGTTAAGGAAAAGCAAACCTGAAGTCTTTGTGAGAACATGCAATTATTTCTCCACTAATTGGGGAATGTGTCCTTGATTTGCTCCACTGATTAAGGAATTAAGGATGAGTTCTATATTGAGAGGATCAGTTGACTTAGTTTAACTTAGTCAAGTTCAGTTAGATTAATTTACAAGTTGTTAAATTAATGAGATAATAGTTGTGTTGATGCTTGCATGCATGTGAAAAATATTTATTTTCAGATAACTGTGTATTCACTCATGGATAACTGATGCATGTCAGTTTTGTAAGAAGACCTCTAGTTGAGTAGAGAAAGGACAATGTACTATCAGTTGGATGAATATTTTTCCTATAAAAGAAGCTCATCCATGATGAGGATTTATCTCCTTCAGGTTTGTGCAGTTAGATCAGAGGTTAGTGAGTGTGTGAAGAGGCCAATTCACACATGTGGCATCACTAGACCCCAAGGAAACTGCACAAGGAAATAGGAGGCTTGGACGGCAGAGGAGAAGGTTTGTGAGAAGCCTTTGACTTTCTATGAGTAGCAGAGGGATTGTACTAAGAGCTGGATAGCTTCCGAGCTAAGGCTTTGTGTAATCCAGACTATATTTCCACTTGTATGATAATAAAGAGATGGGGTTTTAGGTAGGTGCTTTCCTCGGATAAATTCTTCTGTGTTATGTGTGATTGATTCCTTCTTATTAGTTATATGTGTTTTTATTGATGTTGCTCAAATTGATTAAGCTTCCTCTAAATTGTTTGTAGAAGTAGATAAAATGTTTTCCTTTAGTACATTGCATTACCAGGTTGATCTACAAGTGGGAAATTTCTACATGGTATCAGAGCTAGTTGATTTGTAGAAAAAGTTCTACATGGTATCAAAGCTAGCTTATTTGTAGAAAAAATTCTACAAAATTCTACAGTTTGGTGATGTGAATTCTAAAATGGATACAACAAAAGGAAAATCCAAAACAATAATTTTGTGAGAAGCTACTTTGGGATTAGATAACTTCCTTAGATTTTTTTTCCTTTTCCATCAAAACATTCAACTTTCAAAAATGATAGATTTGACATAAATGTCAAGCATTAAAAAAGTTGGTGTTGGAAGTTAGCTTTACTCCCATGGAGATGAGACATGGTGTGGATTTCAATGAAGTGTACAAAAATTCTTCACTTTATGAAAGCATCCAAGCAATTATAAATCCTTTAAGCTCTTATGATGTTAGCAAGGAGAAATGAGAAGTGGTATAAAAATCCATTGATAAAATCAACCAACATATTTTGGAACAACAATATCCAAGAATGAAATATGGTAACCTTGTGTGGATTAAGAAATGAGGTAATATTAGCTTAAAGGATTAGAGAGCCTTTTTAAGGAATGTCATCTAAGGAGAAGGGAGACACCATCATTAAGAACTTTAGGTTACTAGATGATAATGTGTTATATAATGAATCTCATTGGATAATCAAATTCAAGATCCCTTGGGTAGGAAAAGAAGAGAAACACTAATTGAATTGATAGAAAAGGAGGAGGAACACGAGTTAATTTTTTAGACACTAATTGCATGAGGACATGCAAATATCTCAGTGTGGGGGGATATGTTGGCTCATTGATCTGTCATCATTCTCACTGTCTTTGTTCACTCATTAAACCATTACTTCCAACCATTGATTGCACCATCTCACTCACTTACCACCATTTTCAGCCTAACTCTTCACAAAGTACCATGATGTCTCTTTATATCCATAAGTGGTTAATTAACACCAATTTTCCTTTATTTTTAGTATATTAAGGAGAATTATGCATGGTTTTACTAATGATAGTTTGGCAGTGCAAGTTTCTACAACTCAGCCAAGTTTTTGTAGTTATCTCAATGATTGAGATAGTCGCACCATTCTAGAAGGAAAGACAACATATGGAATTTGTTTATGAAGGTTACAATATGGATTTGTGTTGGTAAATTCCACCCATATTGCACGTGTGAACCTTCAGTGAGAGATCAAAGGAAAAACGCAACATTTTGGACAAATAAACTTCAAACACATTTTCTGAGCAAATGAAAATGAAACTTGGAAAATGAAAATATGGGTTTTCTTCAAAATGAGCCCAATTAGTCTCAAATAGGGCTATTTCCTCAAATTCGTGACCGTTTGGGAAATTTTTACTAGTAATTTGGAGTTCTATTTTTCATATTCCATGAGGAAACAATTTGTTAATGTGTCATTCAATGCAGAGTCAACAAAAAGGCCAAAACACGTTGTTATTTAACAAATTAATGGCATAGAGATAACTTTGATAATATATGGGCTAATATTTGATCCAAAATCCATGAAGATATATTTGATTTTATTTTCAAACTGATCTACAAAAATCTCATGACCATAATGGTAGCAATTTTGTAATTCCGATCATGTACATATTTTTTTGATTTAATAAAAATCTTCCTGTTGTTGTCATTATGCTTTGATGAGAAGGATGTGTTTGTTCTAATTCAAGTTTTCTAAGCACTTTTAAGTCTCGTGCACCAGGAGGAGGGCCCCCTGTTGTGTACAGAGAGTTGTAACATAGTTTCCCTCTTTTTCTATTTAATTTTTTTATTCTTTATGATCAATGCTCTGTTTTTCACAACTTAGATTCATAAGTATTTTTCTCATTATTTACTTGTTTTCTCACAAGTTCCAAGTGCTTGAATAAAATCGAAAAAATACCAAAACATTTACCATTATCTTTTGTAATCAGTGTTTACTCTTGCATTCAGATTCAGAGATATTTTAGGATTCTAACATAACATTATAAATATGAGTGAACTCTAAGTCTATCTTACACACACCAATCGTTGAATTCTCAATGACTCGATTTCAGTTCCTTTGATAGTTAAATTTAAATGTCTTGATTCCATATATAGTTTCCATGTATGGAAGAATATAATTTGATTTCTTTCGAATAGTCTTTGCTTCCTTAGAATTAGAAGTTAAATTTTTTCAAGAATACTATAGATCAAAGTGTGAATGAATTTCATAGCATAAATTACTTTTGTTTTCTATAGATTATAGTTTGAAACGCTTTCCAATAATTAAATATGTTACTTCAATTTAATTAGAATAGATTCATTGTCTTCCTAGATTAAAATGATCACTTTCTAAATTAATGATTTTTTTTTTGCTTTCATTAGTTCCATTGAAATAATTTTCCTCACAATCATTATCAAGTGTGTGGGTGCTTTGCGTAGTTTTCATCTCATTAGGATTCCATTACTTTCATTCAAAGCGTATAATTTTGTTGCATTTTTTAGTCATTCATTTCTTTGTATTAGTCATTTCTTGGTAAATACATTAGTCATTAGTTTAATTGGTTTAAATAGAAAAGAAGCTCTTTTAGATTTGAGTTTGAAAATTAATTTCCTAGCATATATTGTTCAAGTATGGTTCATAAGGATACAAACCATGGGTTTGAAAATTAAATGCAAATAATTTAACTAACAAGTAAATTACCCAATAATAACAACTAACTATATTTTGTGTCAATAGAATATTATAAATATGTAGCAGTTATTGAACATCGACAACACACAATTTGTAAGGATCGATCCAAGTGTAATTATGGTGACATGCAAGAAATATACATTAGATATTCTACAAGCTAATTTAACTAATAGCAACGAAAATATTTTAACAAGAATTTGAAATAGCAATGAATTGAAATTATAACAAGAGTTGAAATATGATAATATTGCAAGTAATTTAAAATAGAACAACTACACTACCTCTACAACGTAGTGATCCTTGCTAAAATAGAGGGTCGTTCCTCTTTAGTAGAGAGATGATAAATCACAACTCACGGGCTAGCACAACACAATATAAACCACAAACCCATAAAATATTGCATTAGCGTTGAGAAAATACAAATGCACGGTTCTAAAAATGATGGTGCCACCCTTCGCACAAGGGAGGGTGTTTCTATCTTATACCACATCAAATTCATTGCAATATGGTATAAAATAATCCATAAAAATATCTGATCATTCATTAATGAGGTGTGAAAATTATTCCTAACACAACTCATTGAAAGGTAGATGGTGCATTACAAAGTCCAAAAGGAAGGATTTGATATGCAAATGTACCTCAGGGGAAAGTGAAGGTGGTATTATCTTGTTCTTCAGGGGCAACATAGATTTGATTATAACCACCAAACCCATCAATAAATGAAAAAAAATTCTTACGAGATAGGGTATCAAGGAACTTATCAATAAAAATAAATGGGAAGTGATCCTTTTGAGTGCATTTATTGAGCTCCCTATAGTCAACATTGATTTCCCATTTTCCATTCTTCTAGGCACAATAATAAGTGGGGACACCTATTGACTATGAGAGATTGGTTAGATGAAATATGTGCTCATTAATTTTTGAAGTTCCTTCTTAACAATATCCTTTAGAGCTAAGTTCATTCATTGATGCGGTTGTTGAACAAGATGGCATCAGTCCTTCAAATACATATGATGAGTACATAAACTAGGGTGAATTACCTTTATGTTCATATAATCCCATGAGAAAGCTTCTTTTTTCTTTTGCAACAATTGAATTAGCCTCTATATTTGTTTAGGAGTTAAATTTATATTTAAAGTCTTTCCAAGATTAATTTCAATTTCGGCACTCTTAATATTTGGGGTAGTTGGTATTTTTTATGTTATAGGATCATCAATACTATCATTTGAATTAGGTTCATTAATTACAGAATTTAAAATTTGGGACATTGGTTGTGCAACAATAGGGGGGTTACTAATAAAAATACTAATAGTGTCATCCTCTGTTTCATTTTTAAAATACATACCTTGACAATAGTGAGGGGTGGTTGTGCATCATCCCCTTCTAGTTCAAATTTATACCATAAAGGGCTTTCATAATCAATACTTGGCTTGGATGGAGGGTAGAGGACGAGGTTCTTTTTAGTATTTCCAAAATCTATTGTCATAAAACCCAATCTGCAGCTAATGAATGCATTCACAATGGCTAACCAAATTTTTCTCAAGATCAAGGGGTGTCCTCCTAGGTGTGTTTTAGGGTATAACACTAGAAAATCAATTGGATATTCCTAAGAGTCCATTGAAATCACATCTTCTAGAATTCCCTCAAGACAAGATTCAAACCTATCAGCTAGTTCTAGTACAATAGGGGTTGGTCTCAAATTGGTGAATCTAAGTGACTCAAAGCTTTATTTAGTCATTACATCTATTGCAACACCAAAATGAACCAAGGTTTTTGGAATAGCCATTTCTCCAATGTGGGTAGTTATTATCGAATTCCCTGATCATCATATTTAATAGTCATGGTTTCACCCAACTCAATTTTTGACAATTTTCCCACCACATGGATGGTGGGAGGATCATGGGGTTCCTACTAAGTTTCTTGACACAAATTCCCCTTATTTTTTTTGCATAGATTGAGACATCTCTAATTTCTTGTAGTAATGGAATTTAGATGTACACATTTTTCAACTCCCCTAGAAAATTAGAATTAAGTTGTGGAGTAGCCTTGGCTATAGTTAATCTCTCCAAATAAGGTGGATTCGAAGGAGTATCAGCGTGATAACAACATCAGTTGTTACATATCCAACATTAATAGCGACATCAACTATTACAAGATTTTTATAAGTAATGACAACATCGATTGTTACAGTGGTCTCAACAGTAACAATGTCATTAGCTACTACAGGGGTTTCAGACTTTTGTCTGTCTAATGATCCTTGGATTGGAGTTTCTTCCCTAAGTGAGTTATATTCTTCTTGTGTTGTAATAATAGGGAAAACCCTTGGATTTATTATTCTCCTCAACTGCAAGCATACTTCATCACTTCCAATGGGAAAGATATAGTAAATGCAAAAAATGGGCACTTCAACTTTTTGCGTTGCCTTATTGTTTAGATTTGGATTAGTTTGTATAGGTAGTTGGGGTTGCATATGAAAGTTGCTCGTTGATGTATTGGAAGGAAGTTGCAACTATTGTTATTGCATGAGTAACTGTATAGGAAATTGTCATGGAAATGATGTTTTATGCCATCTTTGAGGCCATGGAAATATTTGATTCGGAGGATACAACCACTGGGGTCCAGGCATAGGTTATTGAACCAAAGGATTTTCAGGAAGCTACCAAGGGATTGCAGAATATTGAAATTGCTAAGGAACCTACTAAGGATTATACTTATTAGCCTAGGTATTGAAAGAAGATGATGGATCTTGAGCCATACTTGATGGTCAAGCTTACCATAGTTTTCTGGAGCCAATGAAATATGTTGACTTAGTCTCTTCACCTGATTCCTTGAATACCACTTTTAACCCTAGCAACGATGGCAAGTTTCCTATAGAATGAGATTTCTCATAAATGTTCCTTTGATATGTCTCATTTTCCCATAAGGTTCAACATATCCAAAAAGTCATCCTTCATTCCTTGAATCATAATTATCTTCAAATATCCATATCCAAATCATTATGCCTAGACCTTTGTAAGTTGTATTGAAGGAACTCAAAGTAGTAATCCAAGCTCTCATCCTCCCTATGGTACATTATAAAAAGTTCCTCCCTTTTATCTCTAGTCTGAAAATAATCTTGATAGTTCTCCAAAAAGATTTTCTTCATTTCATCCCACGAAATAGATGTGCCATCGAGTCCCATGAACCATCTTAATGCAGCTCCCTTCAAAGTAGCAGGGAACAATATTAGTTTTTGGGAATATGAGGTGTAATCATAAGTTTGGCATAAAACATTGAATTTGAAATGAAAAGCATCTAGATCCTCACTGGTTGTGCCCTTAAATTTGGGGAGGGATGATAAATGAATGTTCTTCACTAGAGCTTGTCCTTGAATGTTCCCAATAGGGAATTAAAAGGTTGTAATTGTGTAATTTTCCATCTAATTCTTCCACAAAATTTGAGGGTTTTGTAAAACTATTTTAGGTATTCATTGTTCTCATGACTATGAAAGGTTATCTAATGGTTGTTGAGGATGCCTTAAAACACTCCTAGAGTCTGGGACAAAATTATCAGGAGGATGCTTATTTTCTAGGATTTATTCTTAGTATTCCAAATCCTATCCATATATACCTTGTTTCCTTCCAATGAGCCCTGATATTCCCCCTTTTTTGATGTAGATGATTAAGAAGTTCTTGGACGTGCTTCTAAGGCACAAATTTCACAAAATTCTTCCTACTAATCTTTTTCTCCCAACACAGATGAACCTTGAGATTTTGTTCTCTAAGGAATATTTACAATGGTATATAATTTATGGGATCTCGTTTTATGATAATTGTTTCTTAGGGAAAATGATTCTTCCTCTACTTTTGAGATCAATTCCTGAATAAATTTTACTTGTCCAAAGTCTTAATTTTTCCTTCCTCCACGTCCCCTTCTTCCTACATGGTTAGTATTTTTGGGGGCACTATGCTTTTTTCCTCTCTATTCATGCAATCTGTGTCTTGACTCTTTATGAGGTTGATCTTATTTCAGTTTGTCAAAACGATGTGTAGGTTCTTACCTCCCTGCCTCATCCTCCTTATGGTACATTCTAAAAAGTTCCTCTCTTTTATATATAGTCTAGAAATAATCCTGATAGTTCTCCAAAAAGGTTTTCTTCATGTCATCCCACGAAATAGATGTTCCATTGAGTCCCATGGACCATCTTAATGCAGCTCCCTTCAAAGTAGCAGGGAAATCTTAGTTTTTGGGAATATGAGGTGTAATCATAACTCTGGCATAAAACATCAAATTCAAAATGAAAAGCATCCAGATCCTCACTGGTTGTGCCCTTAAATTTTGGAAGAGATGATAAAGGATTGTTCTTCATTGGAGCTTGTCTTTGAATGTTCCCAATAGGGAATTAAAAGGTTTTAATTGTGTCATTTTCCATCTGATTCTTCCACAAAATTTGAGGGTTTTGTAAACCTATTTTAGGTACTCATTGTTCTCATCATTGTGAAAGGTTATCTAATAGTTGTTGAGGATGCCTTATAACACTCCTAGAGTCTTGGATAGAATTATCAGGAGGATGCTTATTTTCTAGGATTAATTCTTAGTATTCCAAATTCTATGTATATCTACTTTGTTTTCCTACCAATGAGCCCTGATATTCGCCTTTTTTTATGTATATGATTAAGAAAATCTTGGACTTGCTTTTAAGGCACAAAATTCATGAAATTATTCCTCCCATTTTTTTTCTCCCAACACAGATGAACCTTGAGATTTTGTTCTCTAAGTAATATTTTCAATGGTAGATAATTTATGGGATCTCGTTTATGATAATTTTTTCTTAGGGAAAATGATTCTTCCTCTACTTTTAAGATCAATTACTGAATAAATTTGACTCATCCAAAGTCTTAATGTTTCCTTCCTCCACGTCCCCTTCTTCCTACATGGATAGTTTTTTTTGGGGCATTATGTTTTTTCCTCTCTATTCATGCAATTTGTGTCTTAACTCTTTATGAGGTTGATCCTGCTTCAATTTTTCAAAGGGATGTGTAGGTTCTTACCTCCCTGTCAGCTCGGAGTCAAACATTTCTAATGCACTCTATTTCAACAATGCATCCAGAAAAGAAACAATGCTAGTTATGCTTATACACCTTTAATAACCTCCCCAGCAACAAAGGAAAAATGTTGGGCAAATAAATTTTCTTTAATAAAGCAAATCAATTTCTTACCCATAAATTATAAACCAGGGTAAGTCTATTTTTTTCAAAGTCATGACACACAATATAGGTAGGAAACAAATGACAACCAACATTGATTAATACCTAATTTTAGATCTAAGGCTTTTGTGGTCCATAATGAAACAATGCTAGTTATGCTTGTACACCTTTAATAACCTCCCCAGCAACAAAGGAAAAATGTTGGGCAAATAAATTTTCTTTAAGAAAGCAAATCAATTTCTTACCCATAAATTATAAACCAAGGTAAGTCTATTTTTTCAAAGCCATGACACACAATATAGGTAGGAAACAAATGACAACCAACATTGATTAATACCTAATTTTAGATCTAAGGCTTTTGTGGTCCATAATGAAATAATGTTAGTTATGCTTATACACCTTTAATAACCTCCCCAACAACAAAGGAAAAATGTTGGGCAAATAAATTTTCTTTAATAAAGCAAATCAATTTCTTACCCATAAATTATAAACTAGGGTAAGTCTATTTTTTTCAAAGTCATGACACAATCTACTTAGGAAACAAATGACAACCAACATTGATTAATACCTAATTTTAGATCTAAGGCTTTTGTGATCCATAATGTAGATATCTATTGGTCCACTTTTCGAACCAACTAATGTGGTTCATCCCCTGGACAAAGTGAGAAATCAATTGATTTGAAGGAATAAATAGCATGGATGCATCATTGCCTAGAATTGTCGTTGGTTAATTTGTTACCGGAAAAAATTATTTAATATCTGGTTTAAAAACAGTTTTTATGTAAAATTAATATTTATCTCGATATTATAAATAGATTTTAATAATATATTTTTTATAAATAATTCTATCTAAAAAATGTAATTTTTAAATATAATTTGTTAGGTATTTGACTTATTATTATAAACTAATAATATTTCAAATTAAATATTAATCTATATAAGATATTTGATACTATTTTTTTGGATATTATCATGATTTTAAATATATTCATTATAATCATGTTATCTAAAAATAATTAATATATATGATATAATCTGTTAGGGTTTGACTAATCCAAAATAAATTAGGATAAGTTAAGTCAACCATTTAATTGGTTCCAAATGTGGATCAAATTTTATGAAATACATACAACACATTATATCATGACATTCAAATATTTTATTAAACTAAGCAGCAAGAAATACTAACTATACAACCTGATTTTGTAATGATCTCCTATACAAATATATAATGCTTTAATAAGTAATTTTACACCAGTTAAAAAATATTCTATTCGAGATTCTTCGAGAGCATGCACAATCACGCTCTTATAACCAGCGCATAAAAACAAAGTGAAAAAATATTCTAGTCGAGATTCTTCGACAGCATGCACAATCAAGCTCTTATAACCAGCTCATAAAAACAAACCAGAATTGAGTGGCAATTAAGTGGTTTCCACCCCGTGTTTTCGAATCAATCACTAGACCTTTTAACAATTTTGAATTTGAGGCAATCTCATTTGTAGAAAGGTTGACTCTTCACCGACATAGATAAGATTTCAGAAAAGTTAACCGTTAAGAAAAGCAGGCAAAGTTGGCATGGTTCACTATATATGGAACTCATTTCCCAATTTCATTCACGGCTATTTCACTTTTCTCTCATCTTCTCTCTCGGGCGTCGGTAGTCTGTGTGCTGTGATTGAATGTGTGGAGCGCTCCGTTAGTTTTGGGTGTGTTTTTTTTTCCTTGTGTGTGGGGCTATGCCTGTTTGTTATGGTTGTGTTTATGCGTGGTTTGTGTGAGAGAAATCAATGTTTGCAAGTGAGAGCCAGAGACAGTGCAGAGCAAAGAGGAAAAAGTTCTCGAAGAAGAGCACAGAGGAAAAGATTAGGATGTTCGTTCGCTGAACCAAAGAGGCGAGGACAATCTCCATTCCTCTTCTTGTTGGATTGATGAGGTGGGGAGATCTAGGTCTGCTTTTTGATTTGATTTCTTAATATCAACCGTAATTGCCATATCTAATTCTCTGGTTTTGATTTTAATAACCTTAATTATTTGCAGACTTTCGGGGTTAATGGATTTCTTAGTTTATTATTTTTTTTCGTTTCTTTGACAATGCAAGAGTTTCATAACTCTAAGTGCAAATGGCGGGAACATTGTAGCTCCTTCCCAATAATTCCATGTGCTTATTTATAGTGTTATTCAGATTTTAATTCTTTCAGTTGACAACGATTGCAATCTGTAAGTAATTCATTAGTTTATTTCCAGATTTTTCTTTGTTGATGGCGCTTTGTTTGTTTATTTTTGTCTGCTTCCAGAGCATCTGCTAATATACAGAGACTTTGCAAAGGTCAGAGGGAGCGTCACTGCTATGGAGAATATTTCTAAGATAAGTTGCAGTTTCTTCTCAATATAATATCACTTTGTTTTGTAGATTTAAATGTTTGGAGTTAAAAGTAAATATATGTAAATTTCTTAATATATAGAAGCTAGTTCTAAATTTCTTGCTAAATAATTAGAGAGATAGCGTTGAGAATTAGGTTAGGTTAACATGCAATTCCTCTCGAGAATCAATCATAACGAAACATAGTCTTAAAACTCCAGGCAAACAAACAGTTGTATGATTTTAGGGTGTTTTGTATAATCTTAAAATTCTAAGAAACAATTCCTTAGATGTTCCTTTTTAGGTTTTTTTCCTGTGATCTTAAAATTCTAAGAAACAATTCCTTAGATGTTCCTTTTTAGGTTTTTTTTCTGTGATCTTAAAATTCTAAGAAACAATTCCTTAGATGTTCCTTTTTAGGTTTTTTTTGTGATCTTAAAATTCTAAGAAACAATTAGGTAGATTCTAAAACAAGATATTACAGTTTAGATATCCTTAAATGCAATCCATTCACTTAAATTGGACCTGGGTCTACGAGAATTATATGTGAAATGGGAATAGGGTTTACAAGAGTTATAGGCAGGAGGGAAGCGGAGGAGCGGAGCAGAGATTTCATAGTCTTACTCCTGGCGAATCTGATTTATGAATATCGAAGTACTAGACGGAGAGACCGTTTGATAGATTTAATTACCATATTACCAGCAGTAAATGTAATGTGATTATTTAGGTGGGAAATTTTGGTATTGTGAGTATTCCTGATACATAATGATTAGATCAATGAACAAATTGGATCATAGGCTTGCCCTTTACTATTTTTATGTCATTAATATCCTTTCTTTCTATTCTATTGCATTTTAATTTTATTTCTGAATTTTTCGCTTCCTTGGACATGGCCTGCAATATCATTATGTAAACACAGATTTAGAACATTATTATATCTTCCCTCCATTAGAATCATCCTGTCGGGGATTGAACTTAAACTCCCCTCTCTCAAAAACCAGATTCCTCTATTCATTGAAACCATTTTCCTTCCTGTTTATTTGTTTTGCTGACGTGTAACGTGTAGATAAACATATGTGGTATGGACGCATATGATGTATCGGTTTATTTTTATCTGACGTGTAAATATGATGTATCGGTTTATTTTTATCTGATAGTGCAGGAATGATTTGGGTATGATGTAGCGTATAGGTTAATAAGTTGCCGTGATCCGCTCATTTTCAGTAACAATTCTAGAATACATGAAGCTATATTCTTAACATTTTATTTCTGTTAATTGAATGCAAATGGTTACATCATACATGTCTTTTGTATGGTATTTAATTGGTTAGCTAAAAGAATGAAAAATTTTATTATTATTAATATGAATGAATTAATTTAATTTATATAAATGAGATGAACTTCTGAAAAAGATGAATGATTCATGGTTGCATCATACACATGTCATTCTTTATGTATTAATGTTGTAAAAGAATCAGAAATCTTACATCATCATGTAAATTTGAATGAAATTAATTGGTAAATTACTTTAATTTATATAATGAGATGAAAGTTTAATGACAAAGAAGTATTAGAAGAGAAATTACTTTTATTTTATTAGTTAATTCTTGAGTGGAAGGTATGAAAAGTGTTAAAAGAAAACTATTTTTTATTAAGTTAATTTGATATAATAACATTTGTATTTGGAATAAAATAATTTTATTATAATAAACTACTATCACATAATAAGTGATAAATACAATGGTTAATAAATTTTTGAGGTGTAAATACATATAAGGTAATATAATTTTTAGGAATTAGTTCAATTTATATAAATGATAGAAATTTTGGAAAAATAAAATATTGTTATTGTGATTATTTTAGTAAACATCAACAAAAATAACAAAAAAATGTTATCATGTAATATTATTATTTTTAAAATTATTTTATATTCAAAATTAATAATGAATTTAAAATAACAAAATTATTTCATATCTGAAAATTAATAAATTATGTAAGATTTATTGGACATAACTATTATTAAATTTAGAAAAAAATATGATTTTAAATACTATTATAAATAATTTAGTAAACTATTTTTAATTTCAATATGGAAATTATTGTGTCAAGACTCAAAATAAATTAATGGATAGAAAAATTTAACATGTTAATTTGGGTTTTTCTTAAACCAGTTGAGATCCATTTTAAATCAGATCTATTTAAGTAGGTTATATTCCACATGAATACTATGGATGATTTTTGATTTATTATTATTTTATTTTAATTTTAATTTCACAAGCTTAAAATGTTTACATTACATCTTTATCATACTAAGTTGGAAAGCGCATATCAAAACAATGATTAAGAAAATAAAATCTATCATATTTACCTCATTCCATTTTTTATTTCAAATGTCTTTATAATTTACTTATTAAGCTATTTTTCCTATAATTATCTAATGTACATGAAAATAAAATAAATATGTTTTATTATTATGTAAATAACAAAATTTTAAAATTAAATTACTTTTCATTAATTATTTATATCTATATAAATTTAATTTTATACATTGATTATTATTTTTAAATTCACAACCAATAAAAAATTGGAACTTAATCCTATAAACAACTTTAAGAAATGCATCCTTCACTAAACTTAACATAATTGGTTAATTAATAATAAAATTTAAATTACTAATTATACATAATTAAATTTATTATAATAATTAAATATATATTTTATATATATCAATAAATAATAATAAAATATTATTAAGCTGCAGAAATTATTAACAAATAAAGTAATAGAGTATTAACTAATAATCCAGAATAACCGATAACAAATCATTTTTATTTAAAAAATAATTTTAAAATGATAAATTTAAATCCATCCTTTAATTTATCAAAAAATAACAAAACTCTTTGATTCAATGCAATCACAAACGAGTATTCTTAGAAAATAATTATTGAAGGTACAACTTATAATGTGATTCACGCTACTTATAAGCTGTCAACGGTGCGATTCATTTAATGAACCGTCTTCTCTCTGGCAACCTCACCTTTATCCCATTCCAATTCATCATATTTCTACGGAGAGTTCGCATGATGAAGCTTGCTTGATAAATCCTCTCCTCGCACTCCATACTTGCTACAGTAGCTATGTGCACGGACTCTCCGTAGATATCGTGCCATGCGTTTGTTACCAGTGCGCGCAAGACTTTCGGGTGGCAAAGTAATGATTTGAACCTCTGCTTATCCCAATGGACAAATGCCACCTTTCCTTATTGGCATGTGCATTAGTTATGGGATTGGGGCGTATTCTAGAGTTCCATATTTTTAAACGGGGTGGCTTAATCCCTGAAGAAATCTTATATTAGGTCAATGAATATGTTATATATATACAATTAGTCACATCAATCGAATCATAATTCATTATACATCAAATACGCTGCACAGCAGCATCGTAGATGGGGCTCGAATCGAGGCGGGAGCGTGTAAGCCGTCAACCCTCGGTACACCATGCACTAGCGTGCCTATTTTAGAGTTCCATATAGTTATAGGTCCAGTTGTAAAGTTTGATTGACTAATTTGTCAAGTGCAATTTAGTTTTCTGAATATATATTAGGTGCAATTTAGTTTTCTGAATATATATTTAGCTTGAAATTAATAATGGGAGTAAGAGGTTTGTGATTCTTTCATACAAGTGCATAAGTTTTCCTTCCAAAAAAATTTAGTTTCAAGAGCAAGTAAAATTAGCCCTCTGATCCCACTCCATACTCCCTAGAGTCGCTATATGTAGTGATGATTTTATAAACTCTTCCGTTCTAGATAAGGGTCTGTTGATATCATGCCATGCGTATGTTACCGGTGCACGGAATTTTCGGGTGGCAAAATAATGATTTGAACCTCTGCTTATTCCATACGAATCCACGTTTGCTGCATGCAGCAACCTTGGAATAATCTATACACTTTAATTGCTTTCCTTAAACTTATGCATATTCATATTTGATTTGTTAAGAACCCTACTCATATCACACACAAAATAAATATATATATAAACCTAAAATTCAACAAGTAACTTACAACCATTGAAAATATAATAAATCATTAAGCGCAACTCGTTTATGCTTTGGGCCGTCCTTATCACAAAAGCGATAAGCAACACCCTCGGTGAAAAGCAGATAGCATATCAACCGAATTTTGAATTTGTCACAAACATTTTTATGCACTCGGATGACAACACAGCCGAGATCCATCCGATTTATTTAGTTTGTGTTCCAAAGCAAGCACGTTCTTTCTGCTGACTCATCCCTTTGCATGAGAGTGTGATGGTGTCTGTGTGAGGGTGAAACATTGACACAGGAGACAAAGAAATCTCTGGATGCAAAGAAACGAGATGACGGTTCGATGGAGTAAGGCAGAAAGATCTTTACGCGAAGAAACGAGACGTGGGTTCGATGAGTGACTAGTATGTTCAAAGCTCCTTCACCGCTTTCATTTTCATCCTAATTTAATTTGTCCATCAAATTTTGAGTTCTGATTTGTGATTTTCTGATATTAATTTATAACACAGGAAGAAAGAATTACTGTATGGGGCATGGCTGGCCGGGCTAGTAGCAGAAATTTCAACTGCTAAGCAGTACTTAAGAATCATGACCATCAGGTAGCATTCGTTTCTACATCAGCTAGCTGTCATTTCTGCCTAAGTTTCTTTGAGCCCTTTTCCTTTTCATCATTTTATTTTTTATTGTTAGAAATAGATTTGGAGTGTTCTAGTTTCTTTAACTTAGATTTAAAGAAAACTTTTTTTTATCCAGTGTCTTACATATATACTCTGTCCCTTAAACAAATCCATGAGTGTTTTCCTTTAATTGTTTGGGCTTTCTGCCGTCATCTAAGGGTGGGTGGCTGATATCGATGGGACCTACACCAAAAGAGGGGGTAGCCCTCAAAAGATGCCCAGATTTTTCAGATTGATCCATAGAATTCTGTTATGAGACTCCTGTGTGCTTAATCTAATAAGATTATATATAGCATCGATATATAAAGATACTAACAGAATAAGCAAACTGAGATCCTCTAGTTCCAGATTTGAATGAAGCGATGGAAGCAGCATTACCTTCTTACTCAGAGCAAAGAGAAGAAACCTCCAGCAATTGGACGAGAAACACACGAACATGCATCAATGGTTTGAGCAGCAAAGCCTGGAGATAGAACATGGACGTAGGGGCAGCAATTAAAGAGAGAGAGGTGGCAGCAAGGGGAGAATTAGTTCGAGTGGATTTTGTTGTTGAATTAATTGATCCATAAGCTGTTGTTTCATTTTACCAGGTGGCATTCTGGTCAGTATCTATAATTTTCCATAAAAAAATTTCCGACTTTATATGGAAAATTTTCGCAATATTGATTTAACTTGTAGGAAGCAAAAGCAATTATTATTGTGTTTATTTGTGTTTATGTCTGAGTGTCAATGCGAGATTGACGTCCCACAGCTAGAGAGCGAGAGCATGGCACAGAGGGAGAAGTTCATGAACAAGAGCATAGAGGGAAAATTCCTTAAACAGAGGTATTTATTTCTGGGTTGTTCGATAGTTGTAGAACCAGGCCATCACAATGTCCATTCTTTTTCCGATTGGATGTATGAGGTGAACGAAATTTCATTTCCTTATATCAGCAGCAATTGTCATTTCTAATTCCCTGGTTTTTTATTAGTAACCTTAATTATTTCTATACTTTTAGCTAATGTGATTGGTTTGTTTATTTATTTCTTCTTTCCAGCTTTTTTTCAACTATATATAGAGATTGTGTGGCATTAGCGTAAAGGGTGCAATAATATTTTATAAGGTATTCAAGGTACACTACAGCTCCTTCCAACACCTCTCTGTTTGTGCTTATGTGTGGTGTTATTACCATTTGATTTCTGTAAATTAACAACAATTGCATTTTGTAAATAATTCATTAATTTATTTTTAAATTTTTATGGGCTAATAATGCGTTCTTTGTTTATTTATGTTTGCTTCCAACATCCATGTTGCATAGAAAGAAAATAAAGGAACGAGTGCAAAAGCTAGCACTACTGTAAAGGAAGGAATGACCACTACTGCTACTGAACTACTGAACAACTTTTTTAAGGTACTCTGCAGTTGTTCCTTAATATCTTCTGGCTTGCTTGTTTTATAATTGATAGCATTAGTTGCTAAAATAGGAAAATTATTTTAAATTTCTTGCTGCATATCAATGCCGTCCAAATCAATCATAATAAAGGTGTAGACTGCAAAGGGACTTCAGACCAACAAACTGTTTAAATAAATAACATACTCCATATTAAGGACTTCAGACCAACAAACTGTTTAAATAAATAACATATTCCATGTTAGGGACTTCAGATAAACAAACTGTTTGAATAAATAGCACGCTTCATGTTAGGGTGTCCATATAATCTTGAAACAAGCTCCATGTTAGGGTGTCTATATAATCTTAAAACAAACCCAATAACGTAATAATTCAAGAAACAAACGCAATGATTATGGCTGATTCTAATACCACATATTGCATGTTTTTAATTTTCAAATAAGATATATTGATGTGAATTATAGTTTGGTAATGAAAACTAGATATAATAAAGGGGGAGGGAACTTAGTTTAGTTATTCTCGTTTTAGATTAGTTTGTTTCACTTAGTTTTTCAGATTAGTTTATTTCACACGCAGTGTTACTGCTCTTGGGATTATATTTTTTTTCATCAATTACTAAATTATTAATTATTAAATTTTTTCATTAATTATTAATTGGGAAAAGTAAATAAAAATTTATTGGGATCATTTCTTATTATTAATTATTAAGATTGCTCTTGTCAATTACTAAATCTTAATAACGAGAGGTGAAAAATTAAGAGTTTTATAACTCATAAGTGTAAATGGCGGAAAATTTATGGTGTTATTTATTTTCTTTCGCTTAACGACTAATTCATTAATTTATTTCTAGATTTTTCTTTGTTGATGGCACTTTCTTTGTTTATTTCTCTCTGCTGCGAGAGCATCTGCTAATTTATAGACTATGCTATGGAGCAATATTCTTAAGGTAACTTGCAGTTCTATCTTCTTATGTGTGTTGTCACAATGGATAACGTTTATAATAGTTCTATCTTCTTAAGTGTGTTGTTACAATGTATAACGTTTATAATATCACTTGTTTTGTAGATTTAAAAATTTACGATTAAAAATAAATATACAGATGTAGTCTAAATTTCACTTTCAGTAATTATAGAAATCGCGATGAGGTTTATGTTAACATGCTATTATATTCCAAAATCAATCATAATGAAACGCAGTGGCAAACCAGATTAGGTTAGCATGTAAATCCTCTCCAAAATAAGAAACAGTCTTAAAACTCCAGGCAAACAAACAGTTCAACATGTTCCATTTAAAGGTGTTTGATTAATCTTAAAATTTTAAGAAACAATTCGGTAAATTCTAAACCCAGATATTGCATTTTCGATATCCTATTCACTTATATTGGACCTGAGAATTAAATGTGAAACAGGAGCAGATTTTACGAGATATTATATGTAGGCCTGGAGCTGAGCAAATATTACTTCTTTCACACTTTGTCTTACTCCTTCCGAAGTCATTTCTACTGAATTATGGAATCAGCTTAATGAAGATTGAAGTACTGGACGAGAGCGTTTGATAGTTTTTATTACCATATTATCAGTGGTAAAGTGATTATTTATGTCGGGAATTTTGATACTCTGAGGATTGAAGTACTGGACGAGAGCGTTTGATAGTTTTTATTACCATATTATCAGTGGTAAAGTGATTATTTATGTCGGGAATTTTGATACTCTGAGTATTCCTGATAAATAATGATTAGATCAATGAACAAAATCGAGCATAGGCTTAAGATTTATTATTTTCTTTCTACTGCATTTTTTTGCGTGCACTTTTCAATTTTATTTCTGAATCTTTGATTTCCTCAGACGTGGTTGCACTGCCATTATCTAAACACAGATTTTAAAAGTTATTATATCTTCCTTCCATTAGAATGGTGGCTATCAAGATTGAACTCGAAACCTATGCCTTTGTCAAAAAAAAATTGAACTTGAATTTTGATGTTTGGAATTCTTCATTTTTGTCCTGGAGCTTCCCTATTGGCATATAATGATAATGGGGTATACTCTTTTTTACATGTAAGCCTCTTTTAATTCTATTTAGTTACTTCCTTATGTGACATGTATGTTGCTGGGGATTTTCTATATAGTAGGCTGAAATTTACTGCTTTTCTTATGTGAAATTTTTTAAATTTGTTTTTGCATCATGTGATGGCCATGTATGAATGAGTGAATATTCCTAGAGATGTTTTGTTGAAATTTTATCTTGATAAGTCATCATATATTTCAAATTGAAGTGTAAATATCTTGAAACAATTGATTGTCTCATGCTCTAATGTCATGCGAAATTGTTCTAGAGGCCTCCTTGACTAGGTGAATCCATTCCAAGCATTGAAATATCCTTGATTAGGCATTGATCCCCCACTGGTGATCACTCTAAAGCATATCTTTCTCACCTTCTCCCTTTCTTTCTAGGCCTAGCCCCAATAGGTGACCGAGGGCATCAAATTTCTCACAATTCACCATCATAAAAAAAAATTGATCTCTTGTCCTCTATTGTGTTTTTGTGTCTCCTAGAAGCCTTCCAAATTTGAAGCAATTCCAATGGTGGGATTTGAGATATTCCAGTCCCTAGCTCCGAGATCGATTCTTACCCTTGGGTTCTCTTGGCTAGTTACCTCATTGGGATCATTGCATAAAAATTAGTGAAAATTTCCCCTTTGATCCCCTTATCCCCCTTAATTAGGTCAAGAACACCCTTGATTGATCAACTGCACCCCATTGACTTAATTCTGGGTCCACTTGGTCCCGTGTGGTCCCATAACTTGCTAAAGATAATTTCACAAAGACCACTAGAAAACCAAGTTTCCACATGGATTTCTAAGACTAGGTATCTCCTTTACAAGTCTTATCCACAAACCCTGGCCCTTGAAATCCCCTTTTCCCTTCCTAGAGAGCCTTAAACCTTGATTCTCAAGCAAGGAAACCATACAATTGAGTCTCTCTTGTGAATAGGCCTTAGGAATCACTCCTTATCCTTTACTGACTCATTCATCTAGTGATTCTCTTTATACCGAGTCTCCTCCTATCGGTGAAAGTCTGTAAAGAGCAGGGAGCCTTAGCTGAGGTGATAGTGGTCTATTGCTCCATTGTGTCCCTTGACATAGTAGTTGCCCTTTCAAGATCCCCTCCTAGCACCCTTGCTAGTTTGAGCGGTAAAATTTGGCGTCGTTGCTGGGGAGGAAGCAGGTCTACCTCCCTAATGAATCACTGAGGAATTGATTCATTGTCGACATTTCTAATATTCCTCTAGCGACTCCATTCATTGTCCAAACCCCTAGTTTAATTGAAGGTGACAATATTCCTGCCTTAACTAGGGCCACTGTATGAAGGGTTGAACAAACTCCATCACCCGTTAGAACTTCCCTTCTCCCTGAATTTGAAAATGTCAACGATCCTGACCCAAATATGGCAACTAGTTCTGGGACTGACCCAAAACAAGACCAACCCAAGATGACCAAAAGTGAACGACATTTGGTTAGTGTCTTTGCTCCTTTGAAGTTGAGTGATGATCCCAAACCATTACCTGAGAAATACAATAGATGGTTGCCCAAATTCAATGGCGATGCTACCATAAGTGCTCATGACTTTGTTGAAGAATTCTATTAGCACATGTTACCTAGGATGATTTTTTATGAGGATAGACTTATGATGCTTTTCGCTTTGTCTCTTGAAGGGAAAGCAAGAGAATGGTACCTTAGCCTTCCCCCAACATGCATAGATGACTCTGAACAATTTGAAGACATGTTCATAAGCAGGTGGTCATGTAATGCACAAGGAACCTACAACATTGAAAAGTTTTATCAAATAACTAGGGAAAGGGACAATATCTGAGAATTCATCCAAAAATTTGATAGGTTAGTCAAGGATATCCCTGGCCATTTGAAGCCCCTTGATTCTAACATTCTTAACAAATTCATCAAAGTTGTGGGTGGCCACTGGCCTATTCATTAAGGGACAAGAAGCCTTCAATGTTGGATGAGGCTAAAGAGATAGCAATGGAAGTTGAATAAAACTAAAAAATCTCTAGAATGGATGTTAATGACCACCCTAAGGCTAAATTTGAGGTCAAAAGGGAAAAATCCAAAGATCAACATGAAGAAACCCTTCTGGCCATCCTCAAATGATGGAAAAGCTCAATGAAGAATTGAACTCACGAGATAGGCTCTACTTTTGGGGCCTTGGAAAGGGCCCAAAAGTATAGCTACATCCCAAAAGGGAAGGCCTTTCCTAAAAAGAAAAATGAAGAAGACAAGCCAAGCTCATCTCAAGTCCCAAACATTTTGGCTCCAACTAATGCAGTTGAGCAAGATTCATCTTTCGAGGAGGAGCAAAGTGATGATGAAGAAGTAGATGAGCAAGCTAACCCTGTAGAATTTGATATTTTCAACATTCTGGTAGGAGGTTCATACACTCATCCTCCCCTAAGTGAGGTCACCTTCAAAGAAAAAAGGGAAGAGCCGATTCTTAACGTTGATGAAAGTGGAAGATTCAAAGGGGTCCAATATTCACAAAAGGACAACAATAAGGACCCCACAACTGCCAAGGAACCCAACAAAGATGACTTAATTTCCAAACAAGTCTCCCCTAAGGAACCTCTCCTTAAAGATCCTCCTAAAAAAGATCCCCGAAATAAGGATAATCCCAAAAAGGATCCTCAAATGAAAGAAACCATCAAGAAGCAGGAAAAGGGAAAAGAGGTTGGTCTTAACATTGATCTAGAGATTACTTTAGGGAAAATGACTGTGCCGGTTCCGTTAAAGGAGATTGCAAAAATTCCCAAGCAACGATGGCAAATCAAGAAATCGGTGGGTTTCAAAGAGGAAGAATTACCTGAAGACTTGCAAAACATTCACCTTCCCGATCTAAACCCCAGACATGAGCCATTCATGCTTACTTTAGCCATCAATGACCTCCTATTGCATAATTGTATGTTAGACACATGATCTTCTGCAAACATCATGCCCTTAAAAGTCATGAAGCAATTGGGTCTTAACATCACTCAATCATATAAGAAGGTATGTGGTTTTAAATCCAAGTGTGTGGAAGTGGAAGGCCTCATAAAAGAACTTAAGGTTTATTTGGCTATGAACCATGATTTTTCATTGCTTATGGATGTTGTGGTCATAGATATCCCTGATGTATGGGGTATGCTCCTATCAAGGAAGTGGGGAGCCACTCTTGGACGTCACCTCCAAATGGACTTGTCATATGCAACTATCCCGCAATTTGATGGAAACCCATTCATCCTTTATAGAGAGCCTACTTACCCTTCTCATGTGGTCAAGCCAGGACCGATCCCATACTACAAGACACATGAGATTGAGAAGCCTTCTCCCATTCTCTCTTCACAAGAAGTATGTATTCTCAAGCGACCAAATAAAAAAGAAAACAAAAAATGGAAGCCCAAAAGGGAATACAAGGTTGGGGATTTGGTCTTGGTTGATAAAAATCCAATGTGTGGTGAGATCCATGTGAAAGTTGGGGAGGACTATTACTACATTGCTAAACTCAATGACGAACTTTCGCTGCAACCTGTCAAGTTAAGTCGTATCACCCCTTTCTTTGACACTTGGCATTGTACTATATGCATGTTAGAGTAGGATGCATTGCATGCCGATTTTCTCATTAGATCTAACATCACGTGATATTTCTCATGGTAGATTTGTTGCATTTAGATTAAATTTGCGTATTTTTACTTTTCTGTTGATTTATGGCCTAACACCTAAGCATGGGTGATCATAAGACATCGCAAAAACATGTTGTCTCGTGTGTTTGGTCTTTGATATGTGCGCATGGGTGATCATAAGACATCACAAAAACATGTTGTCTCGTGTGTTTGGTCTTTGATATGTGCAGGTAAAAGGTCTACCTTAGCCAAGATATCGCTGGTATTCTCATGACCTCATGTTCGAGTTGTTTCGCGCACTTTTTTGAGAATTCATGTCCTAGTTGAAGCCAGATGTTACCCACACCTGTGGGTAGTGTATATAAGAGAGTTCCTATATACACTACCCACAATTCCTTAGATGTTTCCTTTTAGGTTTTTTTTATAATCTTAAAATTTTAAGAAACAATTAGGTAAATTCTAAAACCACATCACATATTGCATTTTAGATATTCTTAAATGAAATCCATTCACTTAAATTGGACCTGGGTTTACAAAATTATATGTGAAATGGAAATAGGGTTGGCAATAGTTATATGTAGGACAGGAGGGGAGCGGAGATTACTTCTTTCACACTTTGTGATTACTTAGAAAATTTTGGTATTGTGAGTATTCCCAATATATAATTATGGATCAATGAACAAATTGGAGCATAGGCTTGCCTTTTACTATTTTTATGTCACTAATATCCTTTCTTTCAATTGCATTTCAATTTTACTTTTTATTTCCGAATTTTTGGGTTCTTTGACATGCCCTGCATTACCATTATGTAAATAATGGATTGAGAACATTATCATATCTTCCGTCCATTAGAATCATCATGCCTAAGATTGAACTTGAACTCTGCCTCTCCCAAAAATCACATTCCTCTATTCATTGAAACCATTTTCCTTCCTGTTTATTTATTTTGTTGATGTGTAACGTGTAGATAAACATATGTGGTATGGACGCATATGATGTATCAGTTTATTTTTATCAAACGTGTACACATGATGTATCGGTTTATTTTTCTCTGATAGTGCGGAATGACTGAGTATGATGTAGCGTATAGGTTCATAATTTGCCGTGATCCACTAATTTCCTCCCACAATTTTAAAATACATGAAGTTATATTTTTAACATTTTATTTCGGTTAATTGAATGCAAATAAGTTTTGTTAGTGTGAGTTTTTGGAAGTTTTGCAGGTGGATTTTTCCGATTTAGTTTTTCTAAAATGTAGCAAGAATTCATTGAAATCACAAGTTTGATGGGTAACCCCTCTACAATAGAAGTGCTCTAAAAAAAATTTCACGGTGTTGAATCTATATATACTAAAAAAACTAGTTTAAATAACACAAATTAAGATTTCACTTTAAATCGATATTTCATTAATTTAAAATTAAAATGAATTTATGATTTCGGAGAGAGGGCGAAAGACTGAACGGATGCGCGCTGCTAGGTTTTGCAGACGGTGCAGCAGACTGGACTGACCGGCGACGAATGCGGGAGAAGAATAGACGCAGCGGTCAGGCCGGGGAGTAGGTCAGAGGAGCTCCTGCTTTTCAGGTAAGCAGATTTTCTTCAGTTTTGTTAGGGTTAACTTCTAAGAGGCAAGAGCTGAGAGGGAAATGGAAAATCCTACGGGGAGGGGAGAGATCCCCTCCTTCAAGAACGTAGTATCGGGGGAGAATAGTGCAAGCGGAATGCAGCAGAATCAGCAGGAAAACTACGCCCCAGTCATGGGCAACCTGTGGCAGAAAAGGATGAGAGGAAAATGCCTACCAAGGGCACAAAAAAAGCCAAGATATGTCATTCCCAATAACAAGCTTGAGGAATATAACAGCTACATGAAGGACCATGCCCTGATTTGCAAATTCATAGGCTACTGGCCTCCGGAGAAAGAGCTATACAGATGGATTGATCAAAGATGGAAACCTAAGGGTCACATAGACCTGAAGTTGGGAGCACAAGGGTTCTTCACAGCTATCTTCACGAATCTGGAAGACAGAAACAGGGTCTTTGAAGAAGGACCGTATTTCATGAACAATGCAGGCTTATTCATGAAATACTGGGAGGAAAGGTACAACCCAGAGAAGGAAAAGTTGCTGGAAGCCCCAATCTGGGTCAGACTGTTTGGACTCCCTGATGAGTTTTGGGACCCTGAAACTTTGGAAGGAATAGGGAATTCAATTAGGAGCTTTGTTAAAGCCGCAGAAGCTACAAAACGAGGCAAATATAACTCATATGCGAGGATCTGTGTCTACATGAATCTAGCCAAACCCCTCCCAGATCATATTGAGGTGGAATATCATGATGACGTGTGGCAACAACCAATAGATTACGAACACATCCCTTTCAGGTGCCGAAAATGCCACGAATATGGTCACCTATATAGACAATGCCCGTTGAATAAGGAGGAGGAAACAAAAAGAATTCAGGAGGAACATCAGAGAAATACAGGGAAAATGGAGGAGACTGATAAGGGTTTCCAACATGTCACAAGAAGAAAGAGACAGAGTCACGAAAGACCAAAAACCCAACCTCAAGGAAAATCCAGTATCACAATAATTCAAAACAAGTTTCAGGCTCTTCAGAGTGAAAATGAAGATTATGAAGTCAATCTGGAGGATGACGAGGACCCTGGGAATTCCCCAATGGACATTGCAGGAGAAAATAAAGGTAAGGACGCAAACTCAGGACAAATTACTGGAGAACAGAAGGAAGGAAAGATGGAAGATATGGCA
This sequence comes from Pinus taeda, assembly GCA_000404065.3. Classification (NCBI taxonomy): domain Eukaryota; kingdom Viridiplantae; phylum Streptophyta; class Pinopsida; order Pinales; family Pinaceae; genus Pinus; species Pinus taeda. The sequence goes on from APFE030579217.1 coordinate 108,098, forward strand.
ATACAATCCCCGATGGATGTGGAAAACCAAGTTGAAGGTGAGATTGAGGAGGAGAGAATCATGAAACAGCTAATCCAAGAATGGGAATATCTAGATAGCAGATTCATACCTGAGAAACAGAAACAATTGTACAAGGAAGTATTTCAGAAATATAAGGAAAAAAAAGGGCAGAACATGGACAAGCAGATAATGACAGGAATCGATCAAGGGAATGGACAGACGGGAATGGACGGCTCTGGCAAAAACAGTAGGAAACGAGGCCGGAAGCCGATGAATGAAACTATCCAAACTGTGGGAGAAACGTTGATAAACTCAGGCAAAGTGATACCTCTGTCAGAGGCATTCTTCCCTTCCTTCCAAAAGTTTTAAATGATTGTGATTAGTTGGAATATAAGAGGCCTGAATAGTAAGGGTAAACAGAGGTATATGAAAGAAAAACTGAAAAAAGAAAAGCCTAGCATTATGATTTTACAGGAGACAAAAATTTCTGTTCAACAAATTGAAGAAATAATTGACAAGAATAAAC
>APFE030579225.1:0-14753 GCA_000404065.3 Pinus taeda
TTTGTTAATAATGGTATTAAAATCATATGAAAAACTACTTTCAAGATGAGGCCAAGTGTTTCCCCACCTTAATTATGCAAATTTTATTCATAATTCTAGGATATTTATCTCAATATTTTTTATAAATTATTTTATAGATGGCCCTAAAAAATCAAGATAATGCAAAGGATGCACTATTTTCAAAAGAATCATTTCAAATCATCAATACCTCATACCACCCTTTCTACCTTCAACCAAGCAACATGGTTTAATTGATCCTATACCTCTATAAAAGGCTACCTTCATAAGGTTGTCACACTATAATAGTGTTTATTTTCTAGTGCAATCAAGACTAGTGCAATTTTTCAAACTCATAACTACTTCCATTGACACAATTCAAAGCATTCCAATCATTAAGTAGTTATAAATGAAAAATTTCAACCATTGACATATTTAATAGAGAATTAGGTAACACAAGAAACAACGAGACACAAGACACCAAAGTTTTTGGCAAATGATGAGGGAAAAATTTCAAATGGTGAAAACCCATCAATATTTCCTTATGAGAGAATGTTCAATTCATTAAACCCCGCATTAAACCATGTACAAAACTAAACAAAATATTTTTAAAAATTAAAATAAAGAGTACAATTAAAAACATATATTAAAATATATAAATTTTAAAAATATAATAAAATTTAACTTATCACAAATAAATAAAATATTTAATATTAAAATAAAAGCATAAAAATAAAAAATAAATAAAATAAAAAACTAAAATAAAATCTAAGAAAAAAACTTGAAACAGAAAAAAAGTTTAAAAATAAAAATTGGGGTAGAGGGTTGATTCCAGCAATCAATCTCGCCCATAGAATCGAAGCAGGAGTCGATTCTAAAATTGACCCCTGACCTAGCCACAATGCTAAGGGGTCACTAGTGTAGTGGTTGGAGTGGTGGGTTGCTCGAGTCACCATGTCAGTGGCACCTTAGCACTATAGCTAAGATGTGGCATCAAATACACCCACACACTGGGGGTTGCTTCCGTCACCTACCAATGCCTCCAAGTGGTCACTTGCATGGCAATTAGAGAAGTGACATGGCCCATTGACATTGCCACCATGTAAGTGCAATGATCCTGCCTATAAAGATAGCTTTGTGTGCACAAGGTTGATGCCCTCGCCAGACCATGTCTCCAAGTGACCACTGGCATGACAGCTGGATTGTCGGGTTAGTCCAACCACCATGCATGTGGTCGCATGGCATCGTGGTCAGTCGAATGCATCGATCCCACCCAATTTCTTTTAATTTCTTTTTTTATCATATATATATATTAGGATGTGTTGTGTGTGGTGTGTTGTGCGGTTGTGTGGTGTACTGTGTGGTGTGTGTGGTGTGTGGGGCAGGAGGGGGGGCCGGTAGGGTTTTCTTTTCAATTAAAACTAGGCTTTATATTTTCTTTTATGTTGTTTTCATAGTTTGTTTTGTTTTTTAAGCAGATAATTTTTGTTTTTATTTTTTTAAAATATTCTTCTTCCTAAAGTTATTAATTATTTTTTTCAAATTTTTATGTTAATTTTTTCTCTTCCTTTTGTTTATTTTCACATTAGTTTTTTTTCAATATTTTGATATTGAAGGAATTTTTTGGGTCTTTTAAAAAAAAAAATTTATGTTGTTATTTTTTATTTTTTTAAATTTTAATACTTTTTATTATGTTTAAAATTTTTAAGTTTTTGTTTTATGTTTCATTTCAATTTCTGAATTTTCTAATTGTTTTGTTTTTGTTTTTCATTTTTATTTATTTATTTATTTTACTTTTTTTTGTCTCAATTAGTAACCCAACCCCATTATGTGTCAATTTGATAGTTGAGTTTTAATTTTTCATTTTCAATTAATCAAATTCTTCCCTGCTACGTGTTAATTTGATGGTTGTTTTTTTTGTTTTTATTCCAATGGGCCAGGCTCATCCCTACTGTATGTTAACTTGATGGTCGATTTTTAGGTTTTGCTTGCAATGTGTCAAGTTGTCTCAAGCTAAGATTTTAAAAGAGCTATACTTTTAGCATTAAAAAAAAATATTGCTATAATGAGTCTTTAATCGATGTATTCATTTTTAATTTTTTTTTTTTTAGTTGTGAAATTTGGTATTGAAATATGTGGTAAATTTAAGGTTTTTTTCTAGAGTCATGATATTTGGTTTGAATTCCGCGGTTAAAAATGTCAAAATTTTAAGGTTTTCTAGAGTTGTGATATTTTATAATTAATTCCATGGTTGAAAAATATCAAAATTTTAAGGTTTTTTGGATTCATGGTATTTATCTTAAATGCCATGATTGAAATTTGTTTGAATTTTTAGGTTATTTGAAGTCATAATATTTTATCTTTAACACTACTGTCGAAAACTATTGGAATTTAAAGTTCTTTCGTAGTCATGATATTCTATTTTTGATTCCATTGCTAAAAAATGTTGGAATTTTAACAAACAAAAAGTTCATGTAACATCAACACTTTTCATCTTTGGGGTGTTTTTTAATGTTTTTTGTGCAAAAATAGGGGGTTTGGGGTTAGAGTTCTCATTTTTAGGTTACCATTCTCATTAAGTTGGTAAATTTGTTACAAGGTATGTAACTTTCTAGTGAACTAACTGTTGATTAAAAGGTCCCTTTTTTGTAATTGAAAGTTGTAATAAAGAGGAGTGTTATTATTATTTTCCATGATGCCTTCAAAGAAAGTCACTACAACAATTAAATCTACTGAAGGTTCATCCTTGACTCATGAAGAAAGTGAAGACTTAGAATTTAGTTTAACTCAATCAAAGAATAATGTTAATGAAATGGATGTTAGTAATTCCCAACAATCGACCTCATCCCTTGAACCCTAAATCCCCTTCCTTTCTTGTTTTCTCACGTCCTAACAATGCATTCTTTAATCACATTGTTGCCATGCAAATGCTATTTCCTCATGCCTTATCCACTCTTCACATCCATCCCTTGAATGCTTGAGCTCCAAGGATAACATCTCCCTCAACACTCACAATTATCCTTCCCTTATATAAATCACAAGTCTTATACCCTCTCCCTCCATTACATCTTACGCCATTCATTATGCACATTTTCCCCCTGAACTCTCAAGCTCCAGCGTCAATGCTTCCTTTAACCCTAGCTGCCACAATGGTCATTGTAATCCAAATTTGACTTCAAGCTTTTGTATTTCTAACCCTAGCGTACATGGGAGTCCTAATTTGTTTCCTTGTGAGTTTAATTCAATTAAATCTCCTTCTCATTATCATTATAGTTTAAATATTTCTAATTCCTTACCTTCTTTTATTAACAAGTTTCCCAAACTCAATAAATCGTACTCATACTCCTTTATTTCCCATCTCAACAACATTTATCCTCATATCCAATTCACCATGAAAATTGAATCCAATAATTATCTACCCTTTTTAGATGTCCTTATCACCTATTTTCTTGATAGTTCCTTAATGCATCAAGTTTACAAAATATGCACACTGATCGTTATGTTCATTCACATTATGAACACCACCCATCCAAAAAATATGGTTTTCTTAAAATCCATATCTCTTGCGCCCTTCAAATTTTTTCTCCCCAATTCCTTTCCTCGGAGAAATTCCACCTATTCCAAGCCTTCAATGCCAATGGCTATTACTCTTCTCAGTTCAATAAAGCATTCAATTCCATATCTAATTTCAAATCCATTAACCCTCCTTCCTCTCCTCCATAGGGTCAAGTTTCTCTCCTTACATAAAAGGGACTATCGACGTTATAGAAAAAATATTACAAAAAAGAATGCTAAGCTTATTTTTAAACCCATAAAAATTTTAAGTAGATGTTCTAGTCAACCAAAGATAAGTTTGACCCCATGTTGAGTTCAGGGGTTTACCCGATCCCTTGTTCATGTCGAAAATAATTCATTGGGCAAATTAGGAATCCCTTTAAAGCTCAAAAGAAAGAACACATTTCTAACACCAATACTCTCTGAATATCTAAGCATGCCATAGATGAACACTCTTTCAATTCAAAGCATATGGTCTGCTTTAATCAAACCAAAATTACCACCTCTGTTATTTTTTACAACTGAAGAATCATTAGGGAGGCCCTTGAAATATAGAATCACCTTGAAAACTTTAATCGAGAAAATGGCTATAAATTAATCCATCCCTAGTAGCCCATTATCCACCATATTATTCATTAGTTACCACTCTCCCCTCTCCCCCCTGCCCACCTCTTTATCTCTTTACATTTATCTTCTCCTCATCTCGCCCCCCTCCCTCCCCTATGCCACCTACTTCCATTTCCTTTATTTAATAATCTTTAATTAGGATCATTTAATCATATATTAAATTTATTTCTAATCCAATAAAATTTTGTAGTTGTTTCTCTTTCTATGCTTAACTTCCTTCATTTTCAGGCATTGATGAAATAAATCATTTAAGTTTTCCCTCGTTAATTATTCTTCCTCTCTTGTTAATTAAGTATTGCTATGTAAATTCTCGTTTCCTCTTAATTATTAATATTAACCTTAATTTCCTTTTAATTCACACCCCCTTTAATCAATTTATCAATTATTTAAATCTCTTGAATTGACTCTTAACAACAAATTTAATCCTAATATAGTTCTCAATTTTCTTCTAATTCTCTTTCCCATTAATTAATTAATTATTCATTTAAATCTCGTAGCTTGACCCTTTTCTTTTAACAACTAATTATTTTATGTATTCAACTATTAATAATTCATAAGCCATTTAATTAGTTTATCAATTATTTAAATATTTGACTTGACTCTTAACAATTAATTATTTAATCCTAATATTGTCCTCAATTTCCTTTTAGGTCTCTTCCCCCCTTGTTCTTCTAAATTATTTTATTATTTTAATGATTATTTTATTACTTTAGTATTATTCTTTAACAACGATTTTATTATTTTAATATTATTATTTAGCAAATAATTTTGAAAATTTCTTCTACAAAATAATTCACAGTGCTCATTTGTCATCACTCAATTTTTAGGTCCTTGACGATGTGTGGAGATTCCAATTGAAACATTGGAAAATATATAACATCCTCTACACAATTTCATTCAAAATTTCTCTCCATATGAATGACTATGGAAATATACACTCTCTTAATGGTGGTTTTCTTTGGTTCTCAACAAAAGCTTAAAGGAGAAATGGAAAGTAAGATGAATGAAAATAAGGAAAAAGTCATAAAAATCCATGATTTCCATGGAAAATATTCTCTTCGAGAGGCTTCCTAAAAGGGATGTGGAATTCCAAAGATATCATGAACACAAGGAAAATCATGTCATTGAGAATCAATGTCATATGGGGAGTATGTTATCATTGTTGAAGAGCACAAATTTTGAATCGAGGAACCATAATCATGAATTTTCAATGCAACATCCATATCATAAGGGCTTCTTGTTAGTACCAAGTAAGTACTACATTTTGAAGATCAATATGAGGTAAATTGATGGTAATGATACTATAACATGCATGTTTCAAATGGCACAATAATTTGATCTACACAAAGTGGCATCCATACAAATGGTAAATATTGCATCCATGTTTTTAAAACAAGACCAACATGTATTCTATTAATTGATTTGTGAAAGAAAAAATGATTCATTTATATCTTGATCCATTTTTACAAAGAAATTAATAATACAGTATGGGAATATTAAGAGAAACACATTCTTTAGTCAATTGGTAAACATTCAACAAGAATGTTTATTTATAGAACACATTAAAAATTCAAAAATTTGAGTCTTAGAGTAAAGAATATTTCATAGGATAATTTGTTAGACCTATTTATGGGAACTTTGAACATGAGGTGTGCCTCTTTGAAACTAAATATCTAGAGCATGCTTCTAATTTGGAAAGGAAATTTGATGGTAAAAATATGGCCACTAGAATATTGGTCACAAATAACTAGAGAGAAAAGCATGCTTGCTTTCCTAAACTGACAATTTTGACTCCTAAGAAAATGAATGAAAGAAGAGAAAAGGGACTATGTTTCAACGATGAAAAAAAGTATAGTAAATGGCATAAATGTAGTGAGCTTATAAAATATTCTATATAGACTGTGAAGATGAAGAAGATGAAGAGTTGAAAGCTTCACATGCTCTAGAGCTAGAAGAGACTACTCCAAAAAAATATTGTCATGCATTCACGGGCATCATTACTTCATTGAGTTTAGAGGTATCCAAGAAAAACCTAGTAATGTGATAAGCTCCAATAGTATGAAAAAAATGCTAAAAAAGAGACACCAAGGTTTAGATGGATAATTGTGTTCATTAAATGTTCAAACATATATATCCTATGCTCTAGTGGATCTTCAAAATTTATCAACAATCATGCTAACATATTTGGAGAAATGCCTAAGGGTTGTCAACTTATCTGAGGTCACGACCCTATTATTCATTTACAACTTGGAAGTGTGCCACTTAACATTAGGCCTTACAAATATCCACACGCAAAAAGGGCTAATATTGAGCTTATGGTTCAATAAATATCATAGGAAGTCATAATTAAACCTAGCCAATGCACTTTCTCTTCACCAATAGTGATGGACATCAGAAAGGACGGTTCATGGAATATGTGTCTAGATTATAAAAACCTCAACAAAATAACAATCAAAGGTAAGTTTCCTATTCTAGTCATTGACAGATTATTTTGTTGTAAGTTTTGCATTGATGAGGCTACATCATGGTCATGCCCAATAATAACGCCCAAACTGGTGACTTAACATCTAGGAGTTCCTTAGTAGTGCACCCAATCACCATCTATCCAACACCTCTTGGACCAGTCATTGATGAATTATTAGATCAATTGCATGGAGAAATTTTATTTACTAATTTTTAACTTTATTATAGATATCAACAAATTAGAACGAGGCAAGAAAACATTCCCAAAACAACCTTTAGAACACATGAAGGTCATTATGAGATTTTGTTTATGCCATTTGGATTTATAAATGAACCTTCAATATGTCAAAGCTTGATAAGGTTTTCTTTCAAACCCTTAGAAAATTTGTGTTATTACTTTTTGATGACATACCAATCTACAACAAATTCTGGGAAGAGTATGTACAACATATTGATAGGGTCTACACACTTTTGGAAGAGAAAAAAATATATGCAAATCCTTCGAAGTGTACCTTTGGGGTTCAAGAAGTGAAATATTTGGGTCATATTGTATCACATGATGGTGCCAAGGTTGATGCTAACAAAACCAAATATATGAGGGAATGCCCAATTCTCGATACCTTGAGGAAGCTTAGAGGATTCTTAGGATTTGAAGGATATTACTGCAAGATTTTCAAGAATTATGGTCAAATAACAACATGTCTAACAAAATTATTGAACAAGGAAGAATTTTCTTGAAATAATGAACCAACCAAATCTTTTGAAGAACTTAATGAGTTTGTGTGTACAACTTCCATCTTGGTGACAATATTCATTATGGAGTGGGACGCCTTATGACATGGAATTGGTGATTTTTTTTTAAGGAATCGTTAAGAGCTTTTATATTAATAAAGTTATATTACGGGCCAAACCATTACACAATGCTTCAATATTTTGACATAAGATGAAATCGACAGTCCGAAAAAAAATTGTAAGCTCTAAGGCTGCAAGTCCTCCCTATACTGAAAACATAATACTATATACTTGACAAAAATACCTAAGTATCAAATTAAATTTACATCACAACATGGATAAACAAAGTTTGATACTACGAAAAAACACCAACCAAAATGCTAATAATCATCTATGACCGTGTCGCATAGCATGAGACCCCCGTACACAATGAGGTATTTTCCTTTTGGAACCACTATTCGGACCATGTCCTCCCATATCAAGTTATTCTCCACTAGATTTAGAGAACTCCAAAGAAAAAAATGAAAATTCAGGGAATTGATCTTCTCACGAAGGCCAGTCAATGCTTTCTCCATATCATCTTGAAGCCCAAGTAACTTAGCCTCTAGGAATAGTTGAAATTATTGCCTTTTCCTTTCAACCATATCTTCCAATTGATGGATGGATAGTTGTAGCACTTCAGTCGCCTCCAACATCCTATTAGACAATATACTAGAAATTACATTGTCCTGAATATCCAAGGGATCTACCATCATTGAACAAATCATTTGTACCCAACTATTTGACGCATTGACCAATATTCCCCACAATTCTAGCCAAACATGAATTATTGAAACTTGGATAGAATGTGAATGATCCTAATTTTATAATTATAGTTTTTTTCATCCATCTCGATGCACTTGGAGTGGAAAAAGTGGAGGAATAAGCTCACGGGACCTTTTTTACTGGCGGGACCCAATTTGGTGAAACGAGGTCTGACACCTTTCGGGAGTGTTTTGAGGTATCAAACGATGTTTTTTATGGGTGAAACTTTGTCACTTAAGCGTGAAATCTTTTCATGTTTTTCTACACATAGAAGGATTTCCAATGATGCAATAATCATGTCAATCAGAGTCTATTTGCAAAAGTTATGCCACTCAAAGGTTGACCTTCATGTTTTCACACTTATAGTTTGGGAGGATGCCACGTCAACACCCATTATTCATGTAAAAGAGGCTAACCATGTGTTTGTGATGTAAAAGACTCTAGAAGAGTCTATTTAGTAACTCTAGTTAAGAGTTTATGTAGTCAAACTTAACCACTAGTAGGCTATCTGGTTGTGTTATAATCGGGCCACTAGGAGGACGAGGGATTCCATTCTTTCGAGAGAATTTTGTTCCATAGTTGAGAAAACATAGCTAGGGGAGATAGGATGTAGAGCACACAGAGAGGATATGTGCACTGTAGCAGCCCATAGGAAGCAAACATTATTTTTTTGTATCTGTAGCCATATTTTCAGAGAGATAAAGAGGGTGAAGGGGCCTCACCTTCTAGTTGGGTTTTCTCCCAAAATGGTTTCCCAGAGAGTGTATATTGTGTCTTATGTTTGTGTGAGCTTATTTTGTCATTCTCTAATTTTCTACTTGATTTAATTTTACATGTGTGCACTAATAATAGTTAATTTTATAGATCTAGGACTTAAATAAAACCGTAATAGTGTAGAATGTCTGATTTTTAATATAATATTATCGGATTTGTTGTGACGAACTATCCATTGGAATATCCATGATAGTTTGCATATCATTTGGTATTAGATCATGTTTCTTTCAGTATTTTGTGGAGATTGCATGGATCTATATCAGCAAGGTTGAAAATCATAAAACCCTAATCATGGGCGATGAATCTATAAACGAACCTTGTGATCCTACAAAGGTGAGGTTTTCACAGCTCGAAAAATAAGTCGTGGATATAAAATTAAATGTAAGCCTCCTCATGGAGGCCCTAGAAAATAAGTTGGGAATATTTGGAGAAGAAGGGGGTTTGAATGCAGAGGAAAAAAGAGTTGGGAGATCGGGAAGACGCAAATAACCAGTCGAAGAAAGAACCTGGAAAATATCAACCCAGTTCAAGTGTCCTTAACCAATCTCTATTTAAAGTGGGAGAAAAAGTAGATATCAAGCGATACCATGGCTAGATCAACACTCTGAAGTTGAACCACTCGCTGCAGCAACTGGAAGGTTATTTTAGTGTCCATCATATCGAGGAAGGGAAGAAGATCTCATTCGTGTCAATGAAATTATAAGGCCATGCACCGACTTGGTGGGAGAGCCACACAAAAACCCTAAGGTTGGAGGTGACTAAGTGGGAGGATTTCAAAACGATCATTAAGTCACAATTTTATCCCATTAGGTACATTAAAGGCTAGTGGATTCGGTCTCATTACTTTAGGCAAAATTCGGGCCAAAGCATGCAGGAACACACCACCGAATTCAGAAGGATGGTTATACTATTGGGTATCTCTCCAAAGAAGCCAGATGTACTCCTCAAGTATTTGGGGGGTTTACACCAGCATCTACGTGAGCAAGTATTTTTTTCAAGCCCAAAATGGTGGATGAGTCTTGTGTACAGGCACAGTACTTAGAGAACATAGACCTGAAAAGAACGCAATCAAGTGGATCAAATAAAAAGGAGTAGCAAGATGCTTCTAAGGATGGGAAGAAGAAGAAAAAGGGGGGAAAAGGATAAAAAGATGAAAACCACAACACACCAGTGCAAAGATCCTAGAAACCACTACAACCACTACAACATTGATGGCCATACAGAGGAAAAGTGTTGGAAGTTGCATCCAAAGCTAAACCTGAAGAACAAGAAGAAATATAATAAGAATAAGAATCTCATGGCCACTGATTCGAGCAACCTAGTTGAAAGCAGCTCAAACATGGATGAGAAAATCATTTGTAGTGCAAAAGGAGGTGAATTTGAGTAGCCTTTAGCAATAGGAAGAGAATGAAATGACCAAACTCTTCCATGTAAAGATACATGTGAAGAAGATGAAGATTGATGCTTTGTTTGATTCATGATCGCAAGAAAAATCTCATTGCAGCAGATTTGGTCAAGAAGTTGGTGCTGGAAGTTTGTGATCATCCAAACCCATATCCACTGGGATGGGTACATAAGGATATAAAGCTGAAGATAACAAAAAAATGTAAAATTATATTTGCTATAAGTGCTAATTTTATTGATGAAGTAGATCTGGATGTGGTTCCCCTTGATGTATGTGGAGTCATGTTTGGGAGTACATACATGTACATGCATGATGGAATATTTATGAGGATAAATAACCAATATTGACTCTTTAATGATGGAAAATCATTCATCATCAATGCACACAAAGGAAAGTTGAAAATTTCACTCATAAGTGCTAACTAAGCCAAGAAATTGATCAGTTCTAGTAAGAAGTATGTTTTATTTTTCTTAAGAGAAAATTAGTTTGTAAAGGAGTCAATAAGAGGCAAGGCATCCCTAGAGTGTTCTACTAAGAAACAAAAAAAAATGGAGGATTTTTTATAGGGATACAAGGATGTGTTCTGAGACCCTAAAGGGCTACCCCATAAGAGAGAAGTGGAGCATGAGATCCAACTATTACCAGACTCCCCATTGCCAAATATTGGGTTGTATAGGCGATACGTTATATAAGCAAGTGAGGTGAATAAATAGTTGCAACAACTGCTAGAACATTGTGTCATTCAACCGAAAACATCACCATTTGGGTCACCCATAATTATTGTGCCAAAGAGGGATGGGAATTTGCGGATGTGTATAGATTACAGGGCATTGAATAAAATCATGCTCAAGAACATATACCCCTTCCCAGGATAGATGATCTGCTAGATCAATTACAGTAAGAAAAATCTTTCACGAAGCTGGACTTGGAGTCTAGATATCACTAGGTTCGGGTCAAAGACGAAGATACATGGAAGGTCACCTTCAAAACCAGGCAAGGTTTGTATGAGTGGTTAGTTATGCCATGGGCCTATGTAATGCACCAACTACATTTATGAGATTAATGAATTATGTATTGCACCCTTTTATAGATTCATTTGTTATTTTCTATTTGGATGATATACTGGTATATAGTGATACCTGGGAGGAGTATATTTCACATTTGACATCGGTACTGGAAACATTGAAGAAACACCAGTTGCAAGGAAATCTCAAGAAGTGCGAGTTTACGCAACAGTCGTTGGTGTATTTAGGATATGTGATTGGTGGAGGAGAATTGAAGATAAATCCTTCTAAAATGGAGGCCATCATGAAATGGATAGTGCCTACTAATGTTACTGAGGTTAGGAGTTTCATTGGAGCACCATAGTACCTGAGGAAATTTATAGCCTTGTTTTCATCGGTAGCAGCACCGCTCCATGCCATAAAAACAAGTGGCAAGATTTTCCATTGGGGAAAAGGGAAGTAGAAGGCTTTCGATGAGTTAAAGAAGATCAGTGAAGCACCAGTTTTGGAATTACCAAACTTGCAAATACCCTTTGAAGGTGAGACAGATGAGAGTGGGTATGCTATGGAAGCTATCTTGATGCAAGGAGGAAGGTCCAATTTCTACCATTCTGAAGTATTTCGTGGGGTAGTTCTTAACTACCTATTGGGGAAAAGTGATTGCCTGTCATTTAATTTGTCAACCCAGGGGTTTCGTAAACTTGTGAAGCATGTGTGCATTGTACGTGCTAGAAATTGTCTTTTAGTTTAGATCAATCTAACTACAAAATAATGAAAACCAATTCATCTAATATATGAAATCAAATAATGAAAATGAGATTCAACTAACCTGTGAAATAAAAAACAACTAATGTATGCTTGGTTACTCCAGCATTCAGTTATGAAGTGTTACCTTCTTGAAATGATGTGTAAGCAACTATTTATACTTTAACTTCTAATGTCCTAGAAAAGCAAGTAAAGTGTGCAGAAAATAATTTAGTAATTGAATGTATCAAATATTCAACCATTCAATCTTGAAATATGATTAAATCAATTTCTTAGAATGATCTTTAAGAATATCAGTTAATTCAATTAAATGAGGATCTTAAAAGAAAATATAAAAGCATGAAAAAGTAAAGCTCAATGATTGCATAGGTTGAACATTCAATCACCCAATTTGAAGTCACCTTCTTGGCCTAAACCTTTATTCAATTATACAATGAATTTATAGTTTGATCTAAGAAAGTAAATAACAAAACATGAAAAGAAACTAAATAACTATGAGCCCTTGCCTCAAACTTAATCCAATTAACCTATTGAAATGTTTTTAGAAAATAAAAGATTACACAGTCTCATTCTAAAACTAATACTAAGAAAGAAAATGAACTTTAATCTATAAAAGCAATTAAATCTCACAATCATTAGATGGCCATTTCAATGGTGTATGAGGATGGAAAGTGAAGAAGCTCCATATGCAAGCAAAACTAAATCTTCAAATCTTGAAGTATAAGCTCCAAATTCTCTATTAAAAACATGAGCATTTCTCCAACTTTACACATGCCTTTCAAAGGAGAAGGCTCTCCTATTTATACAAAAACATAAGAAGCTACTCTATTTAATGAAGATCCATTAAAATCTCATATAGTTACAACCAAATAGCTCATAATGAGACACATATCCCCTAAGTGTCTCATAAAGTTCTAATCCAAATAAGAAATGATGAGACACCTCATAGAGTTACGATCCAAATAGGAAACATATCCTTCTTTGACCTTTATCAAAATCTCCTTTTAAGGGAATTCGAATTTGAGCATTGGAGACCACATAAGGGTGCCTTGGAAGCTTCCAAATGACCTACACATGTCATGAAATTCAAGCCACATATATAGATACATGAAACCATGTTAATTTCCTAGTTTTTAATCATAAGTTCACTTTAAACACATAAAATAAATAAATTTGGTAAATAAGGATCCTAACCCATATATTTATGAAAATGGTGGCTAATGAAAGGTTATACGCTTATGGATTTGCCACATGTGAGTGAAATGGTGGCGATAAAGGTGAAAGTGGATGTCATTTTGAAGACATTTTGGAGACCCAACACTACCCTACCTACTATAAGGAGCTCTAAGCCATGGTGCAAGCTGAAGAAGTGGAAGCACTATCTGATGGGAAAGGAGAAAATAATCCACACCGATCACCATCTGGTATAGTACTTGCATGCCCATAATAAGCTACAATAGACTAGGAATTACAAGTGGATGGGGTTTTTACAATACTTTCATTTGGTGATCAAGTATAAGAAGGAGAGAAAAAACAAGTTGGTCGATATGATTTCAAGGCCACCCACATCAAACATTATAGATTTGGGGACTCTTATGCACATGGAGCCATTCACCCATGATGCATACCAAGCGGCATATTCAAAAGATGAGGACTTTAGGGAGGTGTCTCAATAGTTGAAAATTCAGATTCATGTGCATGATGGTGACAACACTGTTGTGTACCATCTCTAGAATGGGTTACTCTATAGGTTAGATAAGCTATGTGTTCCTAAAGGTGAGCGTTTGTAGCTGATTAGAGGGGCTCACACTGCCAAGGTTGTAGGACACTTTGGTGTAGGAAAGATAGTAGCTAACTTGCATAGATATGTGTATTGGCTAAAGATGCAAGAACAAGTAGCTAGGTTCATAAGAGGATGCATGCTTTGGTGTACCTGCAAGCCTAGAAAGAGGAAACATGGTCTGTATCATCCCTTACCTATACCTACTCGTCCTTGGGAAAACATTTCAATGGAATTTATGGGAGGTTTACCGACAGCCAGAAAGGGACATGACTACCTATTCCTGGTAGTTGATAGGTTTAGCAAGATGTGTGCTCTAATGCCATGTAAAAATTGTTGGCATTATGTTTCTGGTATGGTTATATGTTACAGATGTTGTACTTGATGGCACCACCCATGGCATGGCTCTCAATATGATGAGAATTAAAAAGTTTATTCATGTGGAGAAAAGTTCACGGAATTTTATGCAGAGAAAAGTTTATTTCATGTGGGAAAAATTACCTGTGGTCCATGGTAGTTAGTCCTTGGAATTTGAACCTGTGGCGAAAAGTTTATTTAATGTGGGAAAACTTACCTTTGGTCCATGGTAGTTAGTCCTTGGCATTTGAACCTATGGTTTTTGGACCATGGCATCTCGACAGACGTGTTGATCCCTAGTATTGAGTTGATGGTATTGGTTTGTTATGGTTTTGGCCCATGGTATTGTTTTATTTTATTATTATTATTGAGCCCCCTGATCCATGATTTGAGGAAGAGCTTGCCTATATAAAGCAAAGGAGATCATTTGGCTTAGGTATGCTTTTGGGTTGAATATCTTAAGATCTGAAATATTGGGTTATTGTTTCAA
>APFE030579246.1:0-11719 GCA_000404065.3 Pinus taeda
TCTCGTAATTTATCCTATTGATTCCAATTAATTAAATAAAGAACCATTAAACATTATTCTTAGTCTCAAATATTTAGTGGGTTAATAATAATAATTTCCAATAATTTTTGACAAAAAACAATTATTCACTTAATGCAGTTCTTAGTCAAAGTTTGGCCATTCGCCTCCTTCATTTTCTAAGTTTTAATATTTAATATTTATTCCTTATATATATATGTGTGTGTGTTTGTGGGACTAGTTTAGTTTATACATTATTGTTTCGATTAATTTAATTGATTTAATCCATTACAGTAATTTTAAGTATTTTTTTATTTGGTAATTTATGAAATGGTTAAAATTGATAAATGTTAATTATTTAATTTAGGCAGATAGGAATTTACTATTCTTTAGAATGAGGGAGTATGTAAATGAAGTCTGTCATTTTTAAAATAAAATAAAAAATTAAATTATTACTGGGAAATAGAAAAATAATCAGGTTATAATTAAAAAATAAGAATATGTAATGAAATTATAATAATTTTAAAATCAAAAGTGTTTATGTTTATTACTTCTTAGAAAAAAATTTCAACAAAAAATTAAATAAGTGTTTGAATAACTACACTAACTGAATTTAGTCCCCTATCAAGTTATTATATCCACATTAAAAAAAAAATAAAAAATGTAAGTTTTAATCTTATTTTTATTTGGTCTTATATATACTTTATTATGCATTAAAAAATACAAATTTAAACAATTATAAATTGAGTAATTTGATCCCTCTCAATTCATGTTAGATGAGTACAAATGGATCTATGTTATTATTTCCCTCCTAAAGTGACATCTATATTCCAACTCATTGAGCTATTTATATTAGTTATGGAGGCTTCACTTCATTAGCTTGCTTTGTCCGTTAAGAAGGGTGGTGTTATGTCAAAAAAAGAAAAAAAAATGTGACACACATTAAACCAAAGACATATTTTTGGAAAAAATTATATCAATGCCAAATGTCTAAGAATTTCAACAATATGTCGACAAAACTCATAAGAGGGAGGAAAATTTGGTGTTACCAATGCACAAAGGCAAGAAAACTTGAAAATCTACTAAGTGTGCTTTGTGTTGTCCTTACAACTATTAGATGATTTGTGTGGTCCTTACAACAATTAGGTTTCTAGTTTAACTTTTAACATATACTGAACACTACATTTAAATGAAATAGATAACAATTACTTCACAATTATACACAATTTTTTACAAATATATTTTGATTTCTCCAATCTCACTCCTCTTTAAACTCTAATTATTGCCTAAAAAAATTCTAGTTCAATTCAATAAACCATATATATATTATTCGAATAAAAAGCCAAATAAAAAAATAATTCACTAAACTATGTAATATTAGTTTTAATATAAATCAAATAAACAAAATAATTATTAAATATATTTGATCATTAAAACTTAATTTTGTAAAAATCTACATTAAAAAATTATTAATTTAAAATAATTGGGAGAATTATCGTTTTCATTGAATGTACTTCTTTATAAGAATTGAAAAACATATAAATCTACTTCAAAATATATTATATTTATTATAAGAATTATATTATATTGAATAATTAACCCTTTTCAAATATTTTAAGTCAACAATAAATATACGACAAACGTATCTTACTACTTCATTTGAGTAGTCACCCTGTAAACACACTTTGAAATTAAACATCTATACATTATTGTCTCCGAGGTTTTCATATATTATGGTTTTTGGGTATGTGGTATTGATGAGCCATGGAATTGTAAGAAAGTATTTTTAGAATTTAATAATATCCATGATAAAATGGGATGCATATTCATGATTATGATTTTGTTATATTGTAAATAATAATTTTTTATGTGCTCATTAAATAAATTTAAATATAGTTACAAAAATCAATATTTTAATTTATTATGGTAAAAATAAAATGTCTTACTATTTATTTATATGTTATATATTTTAATTTTTATATTTAATATTATGAATTATTTTATTTAATATTTTTCTTAATTTTATAAAATATATATAATATATATATATATATAATATAATAAATATATAATATAATAAATATATATATATATAATTTCTAACATCTAACCACTAACCATGTAAGTTATACTAAGTTGTAAGCTCCGCTCGAAAATGTGTTTTATATGGTTTTGTTAGAAATATATTTAGTATATTAGTATGTGCTTTATATGGTTCTTTTTATATAGTTGGGTTATATTGGTTTCTTTTAATATATAAATGGGACCACTAGTCGAATGTTGTATCTTTTTAAGTGTTATTTTATATGAACAGAACGAATAATTTACACATATGGAACAATCTCACATATGGTATTCCTGACTTCTAATTGAAAACCATCTATAGGATACAATATCGACATTTTCAACATTTTTGGAGGTTTTACAAGTTATTTTAATCTATCAAATTTAGGCCGGTCAAACTTGTTGGGAAATACTTGTTGTGAATGTTGGGCATACATACATACCTTTCCATCTATATTCTTTTTCTAATCCCATTATGGTTGATGGTGTATTTATTTATTTAATTAGGATTTGAGATACATTTTGCATTTTATTTGTCAAGTTGAGGTTAATAAGATTGTGAGGCATTCTATGTCATATAAACAAGAATGAGGGTGTTTATGAAATCCTAAATGACTTATGTTGTTAGAAGGAAATCCTATCGTAGTAGAGAGTTTCGGTGGAAGATCGACCTAGTATATTAGCTTAATGTTCAACTTAGTGGAACCTCACACATCCAAGTTTCATCTTTAAATGCTCAGCTTTGTGTCACTAAATATAATAGAACTAGGTCATTTAGTAGCACAAAAATTTCGTAGAAACCACTATAGAAATATGTAAATACTATTACAAAAAATTAAAACACACTTGTATAAACCATAAAGTAATAAAAATAAATTAACTTTAAAGAAAATTAAAAATAATCATTCATACAAAATAAAAGATCCCAAACTATACAATTGTGTGTCGAGTGAACTCGACCTCCCAAGAATTAGCCAACTAATTAAAATTACATCAATGTAAGTGAATAACTTCATACACTACAAAGAAAAACAAAACTACTATCTATATTTTAGAAGATCCCAAGAAAGATTATTGTATTGCATCATGGTTTGGATTTGTGCTCTAAGAGTCCCCACCTCCTTTAGAATGGACATGGCAGCGATTTTTTACACAAACTTTCTTGAAACTAAAAACTGAGTTGAGGAGAAAAGATTCTCAACTGGTTACAAGAATTTGATAAATATATATCCACTATAGATTATCCTCAAATGGTTCCATGAAATATCTAAATATACATCCACTTGAGGATAAAATATTCTCTAATAATTAGAAAAACTAGAATAGTACTAACATTCTTGCTAATTTCCCAAATATTTTCGAATGCCACTACTTGTAAAATTTGAAATAAATCATATAACTTATAATAAAATGCTCAAAATATTTTTAAAAATAATTATTTATGGGACTGGGATCCCTAGAACCATAGTATATATACAGAGGGTATTTAAGGCCATAATAAAAGTAGACATGTAGACTTGAGAACTAAAATCTTACATTCAATAACTAAATTTATGAGAAAATATATTTGATTGTCTTTGCCATGAAGTTGTATTATTTTTTATCCATCTTGTTGTAAGACATTGTTTATGATGAATTTTAACCTTCTTCAATATGTGTTCAAGTGTTGCAATTATTATCCATATGCAAATGTAGAAATTAGATTACGGAAGATGATAGTACAAGTCTAATTTCACAATAGGCTACTACATGTCTAATTTCATAAAGGATGCTACAGGTCTAATTCCAAAGTAGGCTACTATAATTTTGATTCCACAATAATTTTTTCAAACAAATGAGAAACTTGTGATTGTGCAAATTATCCAACAAATTGACATAAATGTATGACAAGGGATGTGCAACCATGATTTATGGAAAACATGATTTCACAACATATGAAGAAAAACCTTAGAACAACTTGTCCATAGATGTGTTGTGACTTGAGAAGTAAATACATAATATACTAATTATTTCTAATGTTAATAAGAAACCAAATGAAATACTTAGAAATTACTTGAAAAATATCTTGAGCATAAATGCCACATAATAGCATTAAAAGAGATATTACATGGTATGGGTAATAGAAAAATGGATAAAAGGAAGGAAAGGAAGATTTCAAATGATCGTAATTTTTTGACTTGTCATTTCCCCCAAACTCAGTATGTTTCATTTCCTTGTGCAACCCTCTAGCTCCATTTTAGCCAAGCTATGCTGATGGCTACTTAATGAAGCTTCATTTTCAATACATATTTCTTAATTTGATGGCTCCACCTCCAAGCATTGGTAAAGTCATGAAGTCTTATTCAAATTTGCATAAGACTGGAATGTTGCCCTCTGTTGTCAATTAGATTTCATTATTGTCTTCATACACTCCATGATTTATGTTATGTGTCTAGGCTCAGTATAAATATTTAGGATGATATAAGCTTACATGGACCACCCTACAAGAGGGGATATGTATCAACTTGATAGAACTACAGTAGTAGATAAATTCCATATATGTTGTCATAACATGCCAAAATAGGTTTGGAACATGAGTATTGTAATATTCATAGTTGTGTATGTTAATGAAGGTGTTGACAACATAATTGGTTCATTTTTTAATACTTCATTGACATCATATGTAGTGCAATACACCTCTTATGAATTGAAATCCTCAACACACCAAGTACCTTTGTAGCATGTACACAACATGAATGTAATTATTTTCAATCCTCATACTATATGTAATGTAGCCTCCAATGATCCTTAAATTTTTTTCTTCTAGGTTCATATGGGAAATAATTTTCTTATTTTCTGTGATTTCTCTATCTTGTCCATGTTTGGTACCTTTTTTTTCTATTTTTTATTTCTTCTGTAGCAATAACAATCTCCTGGTTTTATCCTACGGTTGGTTCATGTATATAAACAAAAAATACCTTCTATTTTTTTTTGTGTGGACTAACAATAGGATTTATTGATTTTGATTCTTGTATGAAAGAATTAATTCTTAATGCAACGAAACTAATACATTTTCTTGTAGGAAAGACAATAGATGGTGTGGTCATGGACAGTAAAGGTGAAGGTACTCTTCCCAAAGCTAAATACTTTTTCTGACCTCAGAAAAAAGATAAAAAATGTTAAGGAAGTACAAGAGAAAAATCTTTTATGTGGTTTCTTGATACAAATATAAATAATTCAATGAATTTATAAAAGAATTTAAAGAAGAAACATACATGTACCTACCTATAAAATTTTTAGAATTCATATAATGTCATGTGACATGTTCATGATAGGTTCTCATGCCATTGAGAAAGCATATTTGAAAATTTGTGCCAAGGACTATCAACAAAATTTCCTTCTAGTTTCAAGGTATATTCATTCAAGATTTGTGTAAAATTTGATTTTGAAACAACTTGTTCTATCACAAGTTCTTATGGGAAAGTAGTCTTTTATTTCTATGGAATTTCTCCAACTCATATTTTATTCTACTATTGGTTCTTTTGTGACAACCATAGATCCTTCTGAGGTTTATAGTTTTTTTTATTGTGTGAAAAGAATATTTTCTTTAGTAAGCCCATTGTTGGTTCTTCTGTGAAAACCACAAATATGATATGTGTTAGTTCTTATGTGAAAAAACCAATCTTTTTAAAAATCTTTTAATTTGTTCTTCTATGACAATTACAAGGATTATTCATAATGGTTCTTCTCTGTCAACACTAATGTTGTCCTTAGAAATTTTATATTCTTGTAGCTTTGTAGCAATGTTGGACTGTATTAATAACGACAAAAACATAATGAAATATTTGAAGTACATTTTGTTATAAATAAGTTTTCATTGATGGAAAATTGATAGAAAATAATCTCAAGTCCACTGAGAAAGTTATTAGATGGATAGAGATATGAAATATATTTCCAATGGCATATTTATTCTTGAGAAGGGATTCCTAGTTCAAGAGTTATTGCAGGTCAAAGTTCAAAACTTAAAATGGTGAAAGTAGTCAAAATCTTCAAGGTTCCAAGCCTGCAAGGTTACGAGTCAAGCCCAGATAAAGCCCAACCTCTAATCTGGTTGAGCCTTGCTATGCCTTGACCCCTGCCCTAGTCAAGCCTTTGGCAAGTCAAGACTTCAACCTACTCAGAGCTTAAGAGAAAGTGTAGTTGACCATGTGGGACCCACTCGGGCCTTTAGCCTAGTCAAAAGTAAGAAGCAAGAGGAGGTGTGAAAAAAAAGAAATTTCTTTGACAGCAAACCCAACATGTTCCAAATCTTTTAATTTTATAAACAAATTCAATGAAAAACCAACGTGCAAGATCCCTCTTTAGATGTACAAGTTGACATCATGGACTTGTTTAACGATGACACATGGAACATTTTATTGGCTCACAATAGTGATGTAAAAGCATAGCTCGAGCCATGGCTATGCATGATCTCATTATTAATAAAACAAATCAAAGGTTGGGATGACATAAGCATGATGTAAGCATAGGTGATGTTGGAGTACAAACTGAGGAGCTATGGGCCTGTGGCATGTGATTTGGAATTTATGAATGGCTGAGTGGCCTAAAACAAGTTAACGCATAACACAACTCATGACCCACCATCTGGCATGGATGACACATGGATGATGTGTAAGAACCTTGAGAGTTGGACAACAATCATGTTTGACAATGTTTTCCTGTATATATTTAGATACTGAGCTTTAGAAAAGTGAGTTTAAAATTTTGACTACAAAAATATCCGTTGGACTCACCCAAGTGCTGAGAAGAGGGCTCTGGGAGAAAATTTTGGAAAAACATTCCAATCAAATGCATCGACGAATTCATCACACACTACCTCTAGATAATTATTATCTTTAAACTTAACCATTTTATCAAAGATTTGATGATTTAAATCAATTTTTTGTAGGGATTTTTGTTTCCAGAAAATACTCGGCATGTACATAGGTGGATAATTTGAAATTTTTGTGTACAAGCCCTATACACAAGTTTTTTGAGGGATATCCATGTGTGTACATGACTATCTCTTACAAAATTCATGTACGCATAGAGGATGATGGAAAACTCAATTTCTAACGAATGAAATCCCTTAATTCTGCATGATGTTGATCATTTGGAGAGAGACACAAAGTAGTGATGTTGATAGGGAAGTTTTAAATGATCAAGAAGCATTGGATGTATTAAAATATTGTGGATTTCTCTAATTCTTCATGATGCACAAGATGAGAACACAAACTCAGTTGCTGGAAATATTAATTCATTATTGGGACCTAGAGTAAGAGCTACTCATGATAGATCATATGTCTTTATAGATCGAAGTAGAATATATCTATTTCATAACAATACTATACAGAAGGGGAGAAATAGTTGACCTGAAAGGGAAGTCTCGTGGAGGCCTTAACAATGTTGATTATATTGTTTTATATTGTTCACCATAGACTAACAAGGTCAAATCATAGGTTCCAATAAAAAGAATCACAAGCCTTCCAATAAAGATCATCGTTTTTACCATTTCCATGATAGAAGGTTTAGCTTCGTTGCATAAGGCTTCATGACCCACTATGTTCTTGGTAGTAAAATGCCTAAGACCCATAGTGTATGATTGTTGTATAACACTCTTGACAAATATGAAGAAATAATTGACATGAGTTAGACAGGGGAAAAAAAATAAATTTGACTATGATATCATCATTTGCTCATTTTTATTTGAGCTTATTCCGAAAATATGACCTAGAGTAGCTACTGCAATACCAGTCTTAAATATCCTTGGA
The DNA here is from genome assembly GCA_000404065.3 of Pinus taeda. NCBI lineage: Eukaryota > Viridiplantae > Streptophyta > Pinopsida > Pinales > Pinaceae > Pinus > Pinus taeda. The sequence goes on from APFE030579246.1 coordinate 7,851, forward strand.
TCGACAGATGGTTAGATCTGATTAAGTGACTTGGGAGAGGTGAAGTTACATTACTGACCTTTGATGTGCATTTCTTCCACTAGTGGGATCAACAATTCATGGCCATAGAGGATTACCCCTATGAAGGTTTAGAATTCCAAGTGGACCTGAAGCTAGTACTTCCAGAAGGAGACACATGGAGAAACGTTGGTAAAAAAAAAAAAAAAATTGAATTATATGATTTTTTATAATATAATCTCAACAAATTCAAAGTATTTTCTCATGAAACAAAAATATTACAAGATTAAATGATCATGATACATATATTGGACCAGTGAGACCCGATAGTCTACATATCCATAGGTGTCATGGGAGAGATGTGGAGAGAGCATCTAGTGAGTCTCAAAGATTTATTCATGATGTTTAGAGGAGCTTGGAGAGTTTGAATCTCAAGGTTCCAATGAAAGCAATAGAGGATATCCCTGAGGCTATACATAGACGATTGATTGGAGTACCATGAAAGTGGGTGTCACTCTTTCGACGAGTTGAAAATGTGATCGTCTTCTTCCGAGATGCTCATCCATGGCAAAGCCTGCAGCTTTATATTTTACTTGACTCATATTTATGATATATGGATATGATCGAGCTGAAGCCCTAATCTTGTAGGCCATTTGCCCACATTTGTAATATTTTTACATTATAGATTATATTATATATTTATATACACAATGATTTCGTGATATCTTGATTTATGTCTATCGAATGTTTAATATGCCAATCCATTTCTTGATTAGTTACAGAACAAATTCATTATCTAATCACACAATAGGAATGAAAGAAATAAAAGTGAATGGTTTTTGCAATAACTTCACGCTTAGAAATTTAGCGATTTAATAAAGGACCCCTCGCACGATAAATGTTATTTAATTGAGACATAACCAATTGTGAATCCAAATAAACCACTAACGATTCAATACCATAAGAGGTTGCTTGATATAATAAATTGATAACGGCATTGTACTGCACCATATTGTTAGAATGCTTCTTGATACTGACAACTGACTAGATGGATAATATTACCCTATTTATGAAATTTAAATTTCAAGTATGTCTACTAGCACCATGCGTGAATCCTAGATACACAAAATCACCCATTGAAACCTGCAAAGGAAGATAAAAATGATCATCATCACCAGGAGACCCAGATATAGAAACAAAAGACTACGTACAGTATTTACCAAACAAATAAAATGTTGGGAAAGAGCCTGGATATAATAATTCTTGAGATAGAGCCCGTTTTTGGGCTCCAAAAATTCATTTCCTTCAAATTCAACCAATTCATATGTGCCCTTCTTCAATACATTTTTAATAATAAAAGGATTGTAGCACATAAGTTTGAATTTTCCTACCCCCAAGATGTTTTTATCTTGTTCATAGACCAAAAGAAGATCACCTTCGGAGAAAACGCTAGGTATTACTAGATTTGTCATTATTGAACACTCCCGCAATAACAAGAATCTAATTTGTTTTGGTAAAACCAAAATCCTTGCATCCACCCCCTTCCACTCTACTTGTACATTAAGAAAGCTTTAGAGATTGAAAAAGCACCCGAAAAAGAATCTAATTTGTTTTGGTAAAACAAAAATCCTTGAATCCACCATCTTCCACTTTCCAATCGTATCATTAAGGAAGCTTTACAAATTGAAAAACACCTCAACAATCTTAATGGAGAAGATGGTTACCATTTAAACCATTCGTGGAATCACACTATTAGTTACTTATCCTCTAAACTAAGTTCTTCCTCCTTACTATTTAAACCATTCGTGGAAGCACACTATTAGTTTTTTATCATCTAAACCTAGTTCTTCCTCATCACCATTTAAACAATTTGTGGAAGCACACTGTTAGTTTCTTATCCTCTAAACCCAATTCCCCTTCTTCTAATTCTAATTTGAACGCTTCTTAAATTTCCCTCTCCAACTTTTCTTTCTCTCTCCTTTTCCTCTATTCTATCTCGTTGTTCTTTCTTTCTTTGTCATCTTTTCTAGTCCCTTCCTTTCTTTCCATTCATTAAAAAAAATTATTTTGAATCCTCTCTGATTATGATACCTCTTTAAACTTCACTAACTCTATTTAATTCCTTCCATATCTCTTTTTCATGCTAACTCATTTTTTCTTCATTAACTAAAACAATATAATTCCATTCTCAATAATTTTTTATTTTATTTAATAATTATTTCTTAATTCTTAATGAGTAACTCTTATCTTTTAATTCCCCAATTTATTTCATATACTTACATAAATTTATTATATATAGTCCCTTTTTCACTTATTTTCTCATTCTATGTAATTTATTTATATAATAATTTATAACATTCTATGATTTAAGAATTATTCCATTTCATTCCTAGTAATTTATCACAATGATTCCAATTAATTCAATAAAGAACTAATTATTTTTATTTAAACATTATTCTTAGTCAAATATTTAAGGGGGTTAATAATAATAATTTCCAATAATTTTTGACAAAAAAAAAAATCAATGCAATTCTTAGTCAAAGCTTGGCCTTTCGCCTCCTTCATTCTCAATGGTTAATATTTAATATTTTTATATATATTTGGGAGTTTATACATTATTGTTTTAAATTAATTTTTTTTTCCCTTAAGGAAAAATTCGTAATTTCTATTAATATTTAGGAAATTACATTTTGTAGATGCTGTCGCATATTCATATGAGGCCAGTGGCCTGTCTGTATAAACAAAATAACCTGAAAGAGCTGGATCTCCACGCAGGGAGTCCTATAGTTAGCTGTCTATGATATCCACAGTTTTTACAAAATATTGCTCTGCTCTAAGAGCACTGATATAGGCCGTTACACATACTAGATATGTACATATAAGTCCATGTATCAAAATTTATCAAAAATAGCTGTGATTGTTTTTGGCGGGTCAATGTCCAGTTCTATTGAGGTCCACAAAAGGCCTGTGATAGTATTGATGGAAGGTTCCATCAATTTTCTCCTGGATCAGCCATTGATCTAATTGACTGTGTGCCGCTTCTTTGGAAAGTTGGTCTGCTTCTGTGTTTTATTCCCTGTATATATGACGACAGACAAAGGATTCAAAAGATGTTGTTAGTCTCTTGGCTTCATCCAGTATGTGTCTTAAAGAATATGCATGACAATGAGATGCAGAATTTAGCCAATTGCAAACAATCTGTGAGTCTCCAAACAATTGCAGGTGTCTGCAATGTTTTTTGTGAGCAAAATGTATGATGTGTTTTGCTGTGCATAATTCGGCGAAGTTGTTTGTGACATTTTCGGGGTTGATCTGGATCCTGTAGCAGTGTGATTCATTGATGTGTAAAACAGCTCCTCCACCACAGCCCGCATCCTGTGCGGATCCATCGAAGAAGGCCCAGGGCTTTGACTTATCTATATCAATGGGATTAATGGAGCGGGGAGGGGGGTTGGAGACTGTTTCAGGTATAAGTTTATAGTCTGCTATAGTATGATTCAGGATGGTAGGCCAGTGGGGATCTTTATTTTTGAAGATGATATGATTTCGAGCTATCCAAATAGCTTTGCAAACCAAGAGCGGCATGTTAATGGTCTTCCCTGTTTGTTCACGATTATAATGGTCCCAAGCCTCCTGTATGTTCTCACCATGCCACTCAGTAAGGGTGGTAAAAAGTGATGTTATCCTGTGCCATAAATGTCTAGTGACTGAACAATGTAAGAAGAGGTGATCCGTGCTCTCCTCGTCGCTGTAGCACAGGTGACATCTGTATGGCCCGTGGAAGGATCTTTTCAAGAGATTTTTCCCGGTAGGAACCTTATCAAATATGATGTTCCACATTAATAATCGGCAGCGGGGAGCAGCTTTAAGCT
>APFE030579253.1:0-14371 GCA_000404065.3 Pinus taeda
GTTACAAAGGTTTCTGGATGAATTGGGTAAGAAGCAGGAGTTGGGCAAGTTATATAGTGACAACCAGAGTGCCATACATCTTGCAAAGAACTTTGCATTTCATTCCAAGACTAAACATATACAGCTCAAGTACCATTTCATACGGTCATCATTGGAAGATGGATAGTAGAAGCTGGAAAAGATACATATTAGCTAGAATCCTGCAGATATGCTAAAAAAAGTTGTAAACAAGGAGAAACTAAGAATCTGCTCAGTTTCTATTGGTCTTCAAGTATGATGAAGAAGATGAGAAATAGCCAGGTCCAAAGTGGAGTCATTGTCTAGCAAATGAAGCAGCGATGGAGTTGCTATAATCAGTCTCCAAGTGGGAGATTGTTGGGTGTGTAGCCTAATTATCTTCTGTATTAAAAGGTTTTAGCTGGATGTATACCCCAGGAATATTGTACAACCCTCCATGAGGGGGTTTGGAGGCCAGCGGTCCCTCGACGGGGGTTCGGGGGCATCCCCCCCGAAGCTAAAAACAGATGGAAAATTGCCTTGTAAAAGTATAGTAATTTCTAGTCAATTTGGGTTGTTCATTAGGCGGATGATCTAACGGTAGAAGTTATGTTTAATTTAGGGTTTTTTTTCCCTAGAAGGCAACCCCTCATTATATATGAGGGAATTGTATTGCGTCTATGTGTATCTGTATTCTGAGTGAGGAAGAGAGAGGAGATTGAGAGCAAAGAGGGAGTTACAACGGATTTGCTGTAGGTTGTATCTCTTTAGTTTGCTGGATAATATAAAAAGAAGGACTGGCTATTTCTCCGTGGACATAGCCCAAACTGGGTGAACCACATATATGTGTGTCTTTCTTGTTTTATGCGTTTTCTGTGTTTATATTTCTACAATATTTTATGTGTTCCATTGCTTTGTAATATATAATTTTCTAACACGTGATTGTCGTTAATGAACTGCAGTTATCGCTCGGTGGTTCCATTGGCTGATCACCGTGACTATCCACCTAAACTGCATGGTGAATACATTGTGTTCACATGCCAAGTTCTGACGTGGTCTAACCTCGTGGTTATCCTAACATTTCCGCTGTGGATTTCTCCCCAGCAGTTAGGACTGCTCTGATCACATGTGAATGATGCTAAGGTTTCAACGCAGTTTGCTTATCTGCTATGGTTAAAGCTTATCTCCACCCGGTGAGCCTTGTTCAGATAGAAAGCAGTTCCCGACGCGATTAACTCTGCGATCAGGGGACTATATTTATATATTTGTAATGTTTTTCATTTGTTTTACAATGTGATTAGGCCGAGAGCTATTAGGTTAGGGTTTTAGGTCATAGAAATTAGGTTTTAGCTTAGGTTTTAGGATTAATACATGGTTTTCAATGTATTTTCAATGAATGTTGAAGATTAGGTCTTAGGTGATAGGTTAATGCATTTGGATTAGGAATTATGGTTTAGTTTTAGGATTAGGGTTTGGATGTAGATTAGGGTTTGATACTTAGATTTCATTAAAACCCTTTTACAATCATTTTTCGCTAAGAGACATTTCTTGCATGATGACATACCAATGCATGTCGTTGACACAAAACATAGTTGCGACGATAACCCAACGACGAACCATATCGAACTGCTACAACGGACGACACCCATGTTGACACATCGAACCTCTGCAATGGACAACACAACTAGGTCAACACCAAATCCTGTGAGTCGAATGACAAGACACATGTCGTCGACCAATCTTGGTAGAACTATAAATGAACATAAGTCGACAGCTAGGTATAAACCCGCATCAATTGAATGCCATGCAAAACCATAAACATTACCTGAACAACCTGATCCATAACCAACACTGTTGAACTGTCAAAGTTGAATTGAATTGATGACAACACTGAACACTAATGACGACACTTGAACACCTGTACAACTGAGTCAACAGAATCCTCCTGGATCATGAAGTAGTCAAATCTAACCACTAGTAGGCTATCAAGCTATGTTATAGTGAAGCCACTAAGAGGAAGAGGGGTTCCATTCTATTTGAGTGCATTTTGTTCCATAGATGAGATTGTAGGTAAGAGTGGAGAGGGAGAGAGAAAACAAAGTTTATTTTTCTTAGTAGCAACAAACAAGCCACAATCCTCACTTATTTGTACTTTCATTCATTTTCCATTTAGAGAAAGAGAGTAGAGTAGCCTCACCTTCTAGCTGGGTTTTATCCTCCTAAAAGGGTTTCCCAAGGTATATGTTGTGTTCTTATGATTATGAGTGATTTTATTTTTGTTTTTTTCTCTATTTTCATATTACATGCATGAAATTGTAACTTAATAAATCCAAAAGTCTAAGGAAAAATAATTTGCATAGTATAGATTTCAGATTTTTAATTATAATTTTATTAGATCTGTTGTGACGAACTGTCGAGTAGAATATTCATGGAAGATTATGGATCATCAAGTTACCTATAAAATTTTGCATCATTTCTAGGGAAGCATTAAAAGGAATTAGTTCAAAATAGATAGAAGCATATAGAAATAGAAATAAATGCATTTACAAAATACTACATATTAAATCATGGTAGTTAGAATGCATGAATAGGAAAATAAATTCTTGAGGTAAATTTAAGTGGTAGAGTTGTTTTAACCATTCAACCACTCATCACCCCATCGAACTCAACTTGTGGTGCAGTAAGAGCCACGTCATATGTAGATAGAATTGCCATAGAAGATACTTAGGCCAAAATTTGGGTCCAAAAGACAGAGGGAAAACCAAAGAAGGAGGAGAATATATCATAGATATATCAAATCTGCAACAAGTGGTTATATTTTACTCTCATCACACCAAATAAGAATTAACCAATGAACATCTAGAAATATATTTAATTAATAATCATGTACAAGAATTAGAATACTTTGTTTCACCAACATAATGTGAGTAAAACAATATGCCTAGACATTAAGATCAAGAGAGAACAATAGGAATGAGGGGAATAGTAATCTTAGAAAATGTTGAAGAAGAGTTTCAATTTCCTATTTTGGATCCAACAGAAAATATTAACATGTAAAACATTTCACCATCAATACTATCTAATTTTCATATGAGAATAGAAGATCCTAAAACTTTCCTTTTTGAATTTGATGTATTATGTCATAGTTATGATTATTCTCTTGATTCCCAAAAACTTAAGTTGTTTATGTCTACTCTTAAGGATATAGCTTTGCAATGGTTTCTTAATCTGGATTTAAACAGGAACGCAAAAAAATACAGAGATAGCCATATACAAAAAGATGCAGTGCAAATAATACTTCATTTCATTAATGTAAAATACTAAAATATGCTTACAAACAGAAATGGAAATAAACCAGCTAGGGCGATGGTAGCTTATCTCTGAGAAGAGATGTGGCGACTACATACCTCTGAACTATCTTACAATGAGGCTCGAAGGCCTATTTATTATTGAGAAACAATTGAAAACCCTAAACATCCAAAAACCTAACCCTAGAAGATGAAACACCAAACTGTGGGCCCCGTTGGGGTAAATAGGTACATCAACTTCCCGGGGTTTAATGGCATACGATATCCGTTTGACACGCAAAAAATCTCGTTAGAAAGATCTATACGAGAAATTCAACTTTGGGAAGAGAAAAATCAATCTATGGATCCTTGTTGCTCCCAGTTTTCCCAAAAAACATCATTTAGGGCCTCAAAACGGCTTTGGAAGTTCAAGACCTGAAAAACTGCTAAAAATAGTAAATTGTGCTACAATTAAGGAAACTAAAAAGCTGAAAGAAACAATGGTGGGGGTCCATGTGGACTTGGCAGGTGGCCACCAATATCCACCTGGATCATTTATGGGATTATGATTAACAAAGTGTCTAAACTTGGGATAATATGTGTCAAATATTTCTTGAAAAATACAAATACCACTGTGTAAGTCGGTATTTGTGAGAGGAAGTGTTTAAAATGTCAGAAAAATAGGATGAGGGCCTTGAATATTACCTAAAATATTTCATTACAATATTAATATGGTTAAACAAAAGATTTGATATTGGATACTCTTAAAATTCTTCTACTTGGAGGAATGAAAGATGAATGTATAAATGTACTAAATCTTATTAGTAAGGAAGATGTATCTCAATTAAGTTATCTAGAAAATTGTGAATTGTGTAAGTACATTTCTTGAGGGAAGGCTAACTATGATAAGGGACTTCGAGATGCTATCTCTATAGATAGTAAAATGTCATCCACTAGTGTAATTAGAGTTGAAATTGGTAATTTGTTGAATTTTTTTAAAACAAATATTCTTAGTGACCTCAGTGAATAAATAAATTCTTTGAGAATCCAACAAAAATAAAAGGTATAAAATGCATTTTTGTGATTTTTCTATTATCTAAAATGTAGAAATAAGCATCCTTTGTGTGAATTTCCTCTAAATAATATTGAATTTTGTGCTATATGCTCAAAACACATAAAACAAGAAATTTCCCATCATTACTAGGAGGCAAAGCATTTTTTGAAGAATACAATGAAACTACAAAACAAATATATTATGTTGCACCAACAAGACTTTCAAAACCATGATTAACAAGTATTTATCAATACCCTACACACCAAGTTAATCCTTATCAACAATATCCACAACAATACACATAATATCCACAACAATTTCCACAATATCGTTCACAATTCCAACAAATTTATCCTACCTAACCTCCACAATCATAAGTCCCTCAATCACAACAACTGCAATTTCCATCAAATAAACCTCCTCAACCAACTCAATTATGTACACACATTCCAAAATGCAAAAATAAAGTAGCTCAATATGCTTACAATGTTGAGTCACAAAACTTTCCAACTTATATGATTACTCCTCTTGATTTAAATGATATCCATATTAGGTCATGAAAATGAGCTCATAAAAGATTTCCTATTATTATTGAAGAATAAATTGATAAGAAACCCCTAATCAAACACACAATTGTAATAATGTATAAACAAAACAAACTTGTTCTCAAATAGATCAACTATCAATATCTCAAATTCCTCCTTTTCTGAAAAGGTTGAAAATAGATAATAAAATAAAACAATCTAACTATGATCTATTAGATGCATTAAGGAATGTGTCTATTAGAATTACTTTACTACAAGCAATCAAATATATTCCAAGCTATTTTTTGTTGTTGTTGTGATGACCACTAGGTGGGCCCACCCAAAGGGGTCGCACACCCAACTGAATCAACACAAGGAGCATGACATTGATGTACCGAGGAAGAATTGAACTTGAACCTCATTATAGAGGACAAAATATTTGGCGAGGGGGCTTCAACCAACTGGGCTACCCGTCAGGGCTAAATATATTCCAAGTTATGCAAAAACACTAAGGGAATTTTGTTTAAAGAAACTAGGAAGGAAGAATAAAGACCCACAAATGATACAAACCATTGGAATTGACATATTTAATGATGGGAAAATTTTATATTGAAATATATGTTTATCCTGCTAGCCCCATTGTTAAAATTCACATCAGTAACATTGCAATTCCAAACATTCTAATATATTTAGGAGTATAAATTAATGTTATGACAAAAGGAAAAATGGATGATCTCCAATTAAATCATCTTTGTCACACACCTATGGTTTTAAAATTAATAGATATATCTAAAATAAAACTAGAAGGGGTGTTAGAAAATATTATGTTTTCCTTAGATTCCTAGGAATACCCAATATATTTTATGGTTTTAAAACATAAAATTGATTTAGGACGACATCCACTAATCTTAGGAATATCATAGTTAGCTACACTTAATGCATTCATTAATTGCAAATTTGGAGACATTACAATATCAAATGGAAATTCAATTATGAAATTCACTCTATATCCACCTACAAAATCAATATCTGAATAAAAAATTTCAATGTGGATTGATGATATGAATAATGATGATGAAATCATAGAACAATCCATCACTTTTAAGGAAGGTATTGAAGAAAACCAAATTACAAATTTCATTTATAATTTCGGTTATTTTTCAATATCTTGGGGGAATATTTCTTATCATCATATATTGGATAACAATTTTTGATAAAATCAAACTAAAGATAGCCTATCATCATTGTTTGATTCTATGTATACTATCAATTCAATAACAAAATTGTGCAATACTCTTGTTGAGATTAAACAAGGTAAAACTTTGATCATTAATTCTAAACTTGAAGATTCTCATAAAAAAACAATTGATAGATATGCTATAAGAAAATTTTGTAGCATTTTCTTGCTAGTATACTGACATGAGTGGATCACATGCTAACATATCTATACATCATATTTATATTCAAGAAAATTTTAAACATGTCAAACGACCCCAAAGACATATGAATCATATCTTAAAGAGATTGGAAAATATGAATTGCATAAATGACTAAATGTGAGCATAATATACCCTATTTCTAATATTCAACGAGTATCACCTTTAATAATTGTTCCTAAAAAGAATGGTAAATGGCATGTTTCAATAGATTATTAAGAAATGAATAAATTTACCTTGAAAGGTTTTTTCCTCTTCCATTCATAGATCAAGTTTTAGATACTTTACCATGAAATAAATATTTCTGTATTTTTGATTGTTTTAGTGGTTATAATCAAACTCAAATCACATCAAAAGATATAAAATAATGTTTGCATGCACATTGGGAACATATGCATACAAAGTATTACCTTTTGGGATATGCAATGCTCTTGTTACTTTTCAACACGTTGTTCTAGGTATCTTCTTTGACATGATTCATGATTGTGTAGAAGTTTATATGGATGATTTTATGATATATGGTAATACTTTCGAGTAATACTTATAAATCCATGGAAAATTTCTTGTTAGATGCAAAGAAACTAGTTTTTCAATAAGTCATGAAAAATGTCACGTGTTAATCATTGAGTAGTTTTCTTTTGGGTCATTGTATTTTAAGTGTAGGAATCATTGTTCTATCAACAAAGATAGAAGTCATCTATAAAATTTATATCCTTGACTCAAAACTATGTAAGAAGTTTTTGGGTCATGTGGGTTATTATGGTGATTTATAGAAAAAAATATAAATATAGCCTCACCATTATTTAAATTGCTTGTTAAAAATAGTGAGATTTTCATAAATATTCCCTATCAATTTGACTTTGAAACTTAAAAGAAAAATTCTCTGAAGCACCTATTTTTAGAGGAGCAAATTGGTCTCTTCCATTTCATATATCCATTAATTCTTGAGATATATCATTACGAGAAATTTTGGGACAAAAAGACAATCAAATTTCCTATTCTATTTGTTTTGTAAGCAAGAACCTAACACCTATTGAATTAAATTATATAGTCATAGAATTTTTGTTTATTGTAGTAGTATATGCCACAAACAAATTTAGACACTACATTAATTACCATGAAACTTTTATTTATACTGATTATTTTGTTATTTGATATTTAATGAACAAACCTATTTATTCAATATTTTTTACTACACGAATTTAATATCAATATTCTAGATAACCATGGAAAGGAAAATGTAGTTGCATATAATATTTCTATGATTCACAATGAAGGTGAAAACATTCTTATAAATGATAACTTTACTGATCAGAATTTGTTTTCAATTTCTATTAAATCCCCTTCTATTTCAAATATTTTAAACTATTTGTCTGTAGGAAAATTACCCCACCATATTTCACCTAGGGAAAAGCAAAATATCATAAGAGTAAGTGCCACATATTCTTGGAATGGAGGAGATATTTTTCATACAAGACCTCATCTAACTATCCAACGATGTGTATGAGAAAATGAGGTATATGAAATGTTAAAAGCATGCCATGATGAACCTTGTGAATGTAGGTTTTAAACCTGTATAGAAATTACTTATAAATGAATTCTTAAAACAGAAAAGTAAACAACGACGAGAACATAAAACATACACAAAGATTTTCTCCAAGAACCCAAAGTGGGAAAACCAAATTGATTTTTCATTATATTATTTCAATGTTACAATAAATTATACACATGTCGAAGCATTCATAAACCCCAATCCAATAGCCCTAGATTAGAACATAATTGTAGTTCCCTTGACCAAATCTACAAAATACCATGGGAAAAACCCATCATGCTCAGAACCACACGTGAAAACCATGCACAAAACCATAGGTAGGTTTGCCCACCATCATTGGGTCTACCCCCCCCATCCTTGGGTCTGTATAAAAAAAATCTTGGGGCATTGCCTTAGACCCTATGCAGGGGGATACCCCCCCTTGAACCCCCCGCCCACTACGCCTGACGTAACATAACAACACTTGGAACTAGTCATAGAAAGAATATAACACATACCCAATAGTGATGGACACTTTATTTATAAGAGAACAACTTGTAAAATTATACACTTGGGGTGTTATTAGGCATCCCATTTTAGAGATGCCGAGAAATATGCTAGGAATTGTGATAGTTGTTAGTGTGTGGGTTGACTAGTGCAAGCCGATGATATTCCCCTACTACCTCAAGTACTTGTAGAGCTTTTTGAAAAATGGGTTGTAGAATTTATAGGACCTATCACTCCAATCTCAGTAAATAAAAAATATATTCTTGTATGTATATATTATGTTACAAAATGGGTAGAAGCTAAACCTCTTCTTCAAGCTACTAAACAATCAATGGTATATATATATATATATATATTAATCAATATTTACTCATTTTGGTATGCCTAGAGAGATTGTAACAGATCAAGGTGATCGATTCACATCAAATATTGTCCAAAATAATATGTTCTCATACCAAATTAGACATCGAGAATCCTCCACATATAATCCACAAGTCATCATGCAAGTGGATTCAACCAACAAAGTTAGTGAAGTGATCCTTATTAAAACAATCCAACCTCATCGTAAAGATTGGGAAGATTAATTTCCAGAATAATTATGGGTATACATTGTTTGGTATATTTTATCATGCTAAAAATAGTTGAATCATAAACATTAATTGTCAACCAGGGTAGGTATTTTATTTCAAAGGAGTGAGCATTGTCTGTGCCGATACATGTTCAGTCAGGTAACAAAACGATGTCAATGAACAAATATGCAGAATTCTAAAAACACTCTTGCAAAAATGAAATTCACAGTTGCAGAAATTAAAAAACACACTGCGTATTTGAAACTCATTCAACAAGGAATAAATTCACACTTCATAAGTTCCAGAAAATAAATAGCCGTGCCATATATTTATTGATTGTCTCATAACAATAATATAAAACAACATACCATAAATTCAAACACAAAGCAATATACAATTCACATACACATCTAAGAAAATATATACACTACTAATTCTGCAATCCTGCTAAAGAGGAGAGCCCTTCCTCCCTAGGAAGGTGCAGTAATGGAATGAGACTAATTAAGAATTCAACAAAATAATAGTAAAATCATCACCGAGTACTTGTTGTATTAAAATGGCTGAATGTTACAAGATCAAAATATTGGTGATGTTTCAAAAATTGTCATCCCCTTCTCATAAGGTTGGGTCTCCTTATAAAGTCTTACAGAGCCCTGAAATCAGGGAACGAATTAGTCATGAAAATCTCATGATTCTCATGTTGATCATTTTAACATAAACAAAATAAAATAGAAATTGTTACAACTAGTTTCCAATTAAAGATCCATTATAGTTACGTCACTTTTCATAGCTATAATTGAACATATGTTTTCAATGTTGCATAAAAAGTTACAACTCACGGTCTTCATAAACATCTCTAGAATAACTACCTTGGTCTTTGATAGTTTGCAACATCATCACGGTGTAGCAACAATATTTGAGGTGTAACAACATGTAACAACATTAGTTGTCTGACCAAAATCCTTGATAAGTACAACATTACCTGAAATAAAAACATCTAGAAGACATCTTCTACAGTTTCCCTCATTAGTCATTTCAAAAAGACATTTTTTCTTTTGATATTCAACAAAAATGGCATAATAATATGTTATAGAAAAATATTTCTTTTTTACCAGGGAGACTATCATTGTGTCAAGGGATTGATGGATTCAGGGGAGAGAAATAGCAAACAGTAGGGAAAAAGGTGCCTGAAATACCCCTAAATATTGCATCTAACATCTCCCCCCAACCAAAGCCACTACATGCCCTCATGCATATTCCTCTGAATGTTTATAATCGTCCTTTATTTCCACACTGGCATACTGTTGATGCAACTTTGTTAGATCATAAATGTTAGTTTTGTCTTCATTCTCTTGCCTATACCCTTGAGTAGCCATAAGCTGAGTGGTCCAAGATCCTTCATCATACATGTTTAGTTGATAAGGAGGTTGGTAGCTATCAAGCGGAAGCCAAATCGAAGGAAATTTGAACTTAATCCCTATCCAAAAATCCCCCATTGATTTAACAATCCGTGCATACATGGGAACTCGAGAAACAACTATCACAAAGTTGCGAAAGTCGAATGGATCCCTCATCTGTAAGCTTTCACTGTTGGCCTCCGATCATTTCAAGATCCCTACTAATGCTTTGCTATTCAGCTGTGCAAAAATATTAAAACAAAACCCAATGTTCCTTCTCCTGTACTGGGTCGATTTCTCTACCATGTTAGGAGCACTAAGGGATCTTCTGAATTCTCACCTTAGGAACAGAGTTGTACCGGGCTCTGACCTTATTTTTAGCTTTGTTGTTTCTTCGTTCCTGTCGAATGATGCCTTGGCGAGATGCTAATCAATTTGGTTCATAATAAAGCATATGAAGGCTCTCAATTGTAAGTCTCCAACATAAGAGAAAAAGTTAACAAACATTTGTAAACTAACATGTTCAACAAATATATTGTGTAAAAGAGTTTGCACAACAAACTTTGTTCATCAAAATCACAGGAATGGAGTACATCTAAAAGAGTTCTAGTACAAACACCCTTCTAGGGTCTATTCTCGCAAATGGCCTGTAACTGGAAAAGAAAAAACTTTTCCCACCTAAAAACTAGGTACGATGGAGATGGCGTTCTGCAACCCAAGAGATTCAGGGCTAAATCGTACCTCTCTTTTATCTTCATTCAGGTCCTTAATTTCTTGTTGCAGTTGCTGACTTTGTTCTTCCCATTTCTTCTCAGCTTCCTTTGTCTCCCTTCTATGAGTTCATCTGTCAACAAATCCTCAACCCATTGATCCTTAAAAGTGTGGATAACCTTCCAATGTTCTTCTAAAGAAATTACTCCCTTCTTTAGGGAGAGTGCCAACTATTTCCAATTCTGTAATTCAGAAACCAACACAAGTTTTTCTAAGTGCCAATTTTCCTTAGGGTCTAGTGCAATGGGGAATGTAACAACATCTCAAAACTAGAGCTTCTTTGCCTCGACAGTTGGTTCTTGTGTAACAGTAGTGCTGTCGGCAGGTTCTTGTGGGTTGACGCTCCCTTTTTCTTCTTGAAAAACATCTGCCTTGGCTGCTAGTTCTTGTGTAACAACAATGTTTTCGGCAGGTTCTTGTGTTTCACTTTCCAAGTCGAATTCCATAGGGTTCTCCATTTCGGCTGCTAGTTATTATGTAACAACAACCTTGTCAATGGGTTCTTGTGTAGCAACCTCCCATGGCTCAGTTTGAGTTTCTTTCAAGATGGTGTCTGCAACACAAATTTTATGCCTTGTTGTTGCCAACTCTTTAGCACATGCTGCACAGATAAGCCCCTGTGTAGTTTCCACTCCCAATTTACTAGCAGCCTCCGCCAATATGTCAAGACCCAGAACCCTTGTTTCTCTTCCCCTATCCTCTAATTATTTCTTCAATTTTTTTAAATTTTTTTTTGCTTCCAACTCTTTAATTTTGAGTAGCAAGTCTTGGATTTCGTTCTTATTTGGCGAGGGAATATCCTACAGCTTGGCCTGTTCTTCTTTCTTCTGTTTCTATGTGCTTTCAGGCTTGATATGCTTCTTTGCATATGATGATGAGGGTTCCAGTTGAATGCTAACCTTAACCCTTTTCTTTGGTGTTCTGCCACCGATTCTAGTGATTCCTTCCCAATTCTAACTCTGGAGGACTACTCTCGCTTCTCAGTTGCATCAATTTTTCTTGGAGCTTTTGTGGAGGTTCCAACTTGTTTTCTTCGTGAAATTCTTGGCCTTTTTCTCATGAAATCCTCCCATCTTCGACCTTGCTTCTCCAAGACCTACAATATTATTAGCTTGATCAATCCATGATTAGTGATACAACTTTCCGGGTGTGAGGTAACCTTCACCACAATTGCCATATGTTTCAAATTATCTAGCGAGAATTAAGGAAAGTTGGTCAATTACATGTGCCAAAGATGATTTAGCAAAGGGAAATGATAATTTAAAACTATCGTTGCACACCCTTCACATGTAATGTACTTTATGATAAACAAAGCGACATCATCCCATGGTTGTGGAAGGGAAAGATGATCAATTCCCCTTCCCTTTTTAACCAATTGCTCCCCTCCCTGCAAAATTTAGGCTTGAGGGATGGGTCATTGAATTTTTGGTTGAACCATCACTTGCCTTCAGTTTGAAGTGTTTATCACTCAGGCGACTACTTCCCCTGTAACTTCCAAATTCAAACCTCTAACCTCTGTTTGATTTCTTTCCAGATTTCGAGAAAATTCCAGCGCAACGCTTTCCTTTGACCCTTTTAGTCTCTCAAAAAATTTGAGCCACCCAACTTCTCTAAAAAAATGACAAACCTCAGGGAAATTCTTGAAAGCCTCTCTGGAGTTTGGCTCATGCCTAATCACTGCTCCACATATCCTGCACTATTACAGTTTATCATGCTTGCACTTATTCTCTGCTCACTATCGCAATCCTTAAGAAATTCATGCAATGCAGGTGCGAGCCTCGTTGGGGTGGATTGACATCAGGGAAGTAGATGGGGGTGTCATAAACAAGGGTGTCAAATAAGGAGATCATGCTATGTGATTTATTAATTCATTATTTAACCCAAATGTATGGAGATATGGCTCAGGTACGATTTACACTTAATGAACTTATTGCTCGTAAAAAGGTAATAATCATTGCAACATTTGTCACTTCAAATCAAATTAAATTATGGATCACCAAATGATTCACATTAAATCACAGATCATCAAATGATTTACCCCCCCCCGGACATAAATGCAAAGGTCGTCCCTGACCATCAAGATATAATGACATATTAATCACCATAATTGTGAAGTAAAGAAAAAGCAATATTATTTTTTAAAGACTTACCACTGGGTGATGTCATCGTATTGACGGCGACCACTAATGACGAGGATGTTTAAGCGACAAGTTGTAACTGGTTCCTATTGCAATTGTCTCCCACTCGATTGGATATTACATATGTAACAACAAATATATCTTCTTGTAATAACTAAATATCCACAACATAACTTTTCATTACAATAAAATATTCCTCAGAGAGTACGATGCTCTCTAAGGGATTACTAAAAATAATACAATAAAATGAATAGAACTAGTGTTGTAACAACATAATATATGTGTGTAACAACATGGTGCTACAAGACTTATTTAAAAAAAATATATGTACCAGCTGCCACAAAGTGATTTTCAACTACTACAATCATCTACTTGCGCCTCATAGGAGGTTTTCACAGGAATATTTTGTTATTATTATTATTATTTATTTTTGTTGCGCGATGTATCCGTTGCCAACAGAAGTTGGTTTTCAGTTGCTACACTTATTGAATTTTAAAAATTTGACAGCATAGGAGAATTTTCCCTTGCTTCCAAAACTTGGAGGTTAGATCCTGTGACCATGTTAACAAATGAATCCTTTGAGGTATATTTATGATACAACTGAAGACAATGACCATTGGAAAATAATGGCATCTTGGCATTGTTTATCTTAAATAATTTTGCAGTCCCATTATTAAAGACTGTATCTACCTCGTACATACCTAGCCTCCTGGTGCAGAGCTTCCCTTTGAAATGTTTGAATTATGAATCATATAATAAATCCCAATTGCCTTTTTGGAACACCACCTTTTTGATGAATTTGTCATGCCACTTAACCCTTTGTTGCTGGATGATATCTGTTTGCTTAATGACAACCAACCTCTTCTCATCAAGTTCATTTAGCTGATTTAACTAATATTTCTAAGTTGTAGTTAAATCCAGGTTCACTTGCAATGTTGTTCTGAGTGTTTTTACTTCGAACTCAATGGGAAATAATGGGTTTTTACCATATACCAATTCATATGGTGAAAATATAGTAGTATTTCTTGATTTAGTCCTATATTCCCATAGATCTTCTGGAAGTTTGTCAGCCTTGTTTCTTCGGTGGTTGGCTATAATTTTGGTGAGAATTCCTTCAAAAAATTTATTTGTGCTTTCCACTTGACCATTTTCCTATGGAT
>APFE030579254.1:0-47501 GCA_000404065.3 Pinus taeda
AATTCGAGACATATAATCCTTTCCTTCATCTGTATTAGGACATAAACTCGAAGAAAGCTTAAAATGGGAAGCTAAAGGGACTGAAACAGGCTTCACATTATCCATACCAAACCTCAAAAGTATTTTCTCGATATACTTTTGTTGTGATAGCCACAACTTACCATTGCTCCTGTCTCTTGAAAATCTCCATGCCCAAAATCTGTCTTGCTGCTCCTAGATCTTTCATATCAAATGTCCTTGCCATCTGAGCCTTCAACTTGTTGATTCTTCTATGCTTTTGCTTGCTAAAAGCATATCGTCAACATACAATACCAAGATAATGAATATGCCATTATTCAACTGTTTAAAATAAACACAATGATCATATTCACTTCTAACATATTTCTGAATCAACATGAAAGAATCAAACTTCTTATACCACTTCCGAGGCGACTGCTTCAGGCCATATAATGACTTCTTGAGCCTGCAGACAAATTTCTCATTGTGATGCTGAACAAACCCTTCCGGTTGTTCCATGTAAATTTCCTCATCTATGTCTCCATGTAGAAATGCAGCCTTAACATCTAATTGTTGCAACTCTAAATCAAGCAAAGCCACTAATGCTAACACAATTCTAATTGAAACAATTTTAACCACTGGTCAAAAAATCTCATGAAAGTCAATGTTGGCTTTCTGAGAAAACCCTTTTGCAACTAGCCTCGCTTTGTACCTCTCTTCCATATCATTCACACCCTATTTCATCTTGGAAACCCATTTTCACCCCACAATTTTCCTGTCTTTCGGAAGCTCAACCAGATCCCATGTGTCGTTCTTACCTAACGTCATCATTTCATCCTTCATGGCTACCTTCCACTTTTCACTTTTCGAACCTTCTATTGCTTCCAGATAGCACAGACGTTCATCATCATTAGCAGTAAATGCAACTGAAGTAACATAATCATCATACCTTCTCGGTGGCCATTTGATTCTTGTCGACCTCCTTAAGGATGTTTCTGGCACTTCCTCGATTCGCTGACTACCATCTGTAGGAACTTCTTAATGATCAGTATCTGAGACCTATTCATGATCTATACCTCAACCCTGTTCATGTTCTGATTCTGGAACCTGTTATCACTCAGGTTGTCCCTAGGCTCCTATAAGGAGAGGTATTTATAAAATAGTAGAATTAGGAAAATATCCTAAATTGTTTTTATAAAAATAGATTTATTCAATGAAAAGGATATATCTTCATGCAAGAAGATAGAGACAACTATTGAACTACTGCTTGTTTTCCATGTTATTTAAGTTCTTCTGGCTTTGGTCTTTGAACTTTTTCCCTTTAAGCTGCTTGTCTATTTTATCTTCATGCTGCAAATAATACTAACTTATGATCTTTCATCTGATACACTTTCATCTGATACTCTTTAGCCTTGTTGACCCGTTAATATCCTTTACTGTGCCTTTTTACTTTTAATGAACATTTCAAGTTTTTATTGTGTATTTCATTTGTAAATCATTTAGTTTCTTGATTTCTCAGCATCAGGTAGTTTGGATATTGAACATTTCCTTGTCTTTTAATTGTATGTTTTATCTGCCTCCTCTGTTTTGTCTTTTAAATATGTAAATTGTCTATTTTAACATTTATTTTGTAAATGATTTCTTCTACTTTGTCTCTGGTTTAAACATGATCTTCTATTTGTACAAAAAAATAATTTCAATTCATTTCTTGATAATTTGGAACAAACATGTTTTTAACTAGTATAAAAATTGTTTATCCATTCTCCTGGTTTTCCACTAATCACCTGCAAAATACAACAATTGTTAGGAAAAACATAGGTTGGCAGGGAAGGCCACAATGGATTCATTTGAGTTGAAACGTATGTGGATGGAGTCCGAAGTGTTTTCTGGAGGTAAATAGTGGTTAAATCGGTTGCAAAGGCTTAGGGTTAGAGAAAAGAGCAAAAGTGATGGTTTTTCGTTTAAATGGCTAAACGGTTAACTTTTAAAATTTGGCGCAAAGTGAAAAGTGGATGGTTTTACTATATGCGGGGGAGCAGTTTGGGAGGCTCATTGCATTACTTTTGGCCATGGGGTGGTTTTTCTCTTAGGGCACGCAAGTTAACATGGGAATGACATGTAACCACAAGGGGCCCGTGCAAAACCATCAATCATCATTTGCATTTGAAAAGAAATGAATTCTCTTTATTGTTGAAAGGACTGCTTGAAATACATATGATAGGAAAGATATGAAGGGGGAATTTCTTTCATTATTTTGTTTTCAAAAGTGAAGTAGTGAAAAGGTCACATTGCTTTCAGTTTCTCTTTTGTTTCATTACTTGGTTTCTCTACTCTCATTAGTGTAAACATTCATCGAACTAGAAGGGCTTTGTCTCAATTATCTGCATAGAGGAATTTTTCCGAGTCACATCGATAACGCCTATAAATTGATAGATAATTTCAAGAAAAACTTTAAAATGTATTCAATTAATCTGACATATTTAAACCTAGCATAATTTATTTGCTTCGGCACTAGGCAGCGCTAGAACAAAATTTTGTTCCCCATATCATCGTGTATATAAAGGGAGACCCCACTAGGTTGTAATCCTTTGTTCGTTGGAATACAAGTCTTCCTCTTTGTAAAAGTGATACACCAAACTCAAGATTCAGGGAGATTTCCTGCTCGTACTTCTCAGTTCGACTGGAAGATTTTGCGTGGTGTTCGATATCATAACATTAGAGCTGATTATCTTTCCTGGTTTCCCTGCAATAACCCTTAATTCAACTTTGTTTCCTTCCGTAGAAAATTTGATGAAAAGTTATTGAATATTAAAAGCTATTGTACCCAAGGATTGTAGCCTTTGGACTCCTAGTACAACATGAACACCTCCCATCGAAATGGAAAGCATTGGGCTAGTCAATACATATTCTCCCAGTGATAGCTTGATATTATGGCACTTTCTAGAGCAATTTATTGTTCCTCCATTTGCAATCATCACTTGACACTTTGGTGTTGGATATAGGAAGCAATTCAATTCTTTTGCTACCTTACAACGAATAAAATTGTGGGTGCTTCCTGAATAAATCAACACTATTACCATTTTCTTCTTGATTTGTCCTTCTATCTTGATGGTTTGGGGAGTGGTAATTCCCACCAATGCATTATAAGATATGGTCGGGTTCATTTTTTCTTCATCTAGGCTTTGTTCCTGGAGTACATCCTCTTCTTTTGACATTTCTTTCTCCTTTTCTTCTTCCTCTTTACAATCTATGTAGAATAATTTCTTATCAGCACACTTATGACCTTTTGTGTATTTGCTATCACAATTGTAACAAAGCCCTTTTGCTCTTTTTTCTTCCAATTGTTGTGGTGTCAACCTTATAGGTTGTGGAAGACTAGGGGAAACAACACTTCCGCCTTTATAGTTGTGAGTGGTATGCTTCTTGGTTGCCGTAATTTTTCCTTCCATTTTTCTTGGTAACCTGAATGCCTTCTCTAATGAATCAGGTTCCTAAAGGTGAACATCATATTGGATATTATCCTTTAAAGGCCCTATGAACACATTAATCCTATGCTCCTTTGGAATAGCTTTTACCCTTATTTTCAATTTTTGGAGCTCCTCAATGTGCTCCATTATTGAACCCTTTTGTTTGAGACTTATCAATTGGCTAAAAAAAGTGTTCCTTTTTATATCCTCATAATGTGCTATCAATTCTTCCGTAAAAATTGCCCAAGTGATAAATTGTTTACGAGAGCAAAGCCATTGATACCATACAAACTGATTTGGTTCCAAATATAAAGTTTCCTTACGTACCTTTTGTGTGTTTTTTACATTATTGAGATCGAAAAATTGCTCCACTGTAATATCCATGTTGCGGGATCCTTGCCATAAAACTTCCTCATATCGATTTTTGGAATATGGTGGGTCTTCGATCCAACATTAGAGTCTATGGAATAATGATTAACATTTATTTTGTTCTCATCATGAGTTTCCTTTAGTACCCTTTTACCATTAGTGACCATTTCTTGTAGCAACTTATTCATATTTATCTTCAATTCTTCCATCTTATCATCCATGCCATCAATTTTAGCGTCCATGCCATTCATATTAGCTTCCATGCCATCCATCTTGGCTTCTATGCCTTTCTTTAAACAATCCATATTAGCTTCTATACCTTTCTTTAAACCATCAATTTTAGCTTCTACATCTTTCCTTAAACCATCCATCTTAGATTCTGTTTCTTTTTGTGCAAGTGACACTTGTTGCACTTGTTCTTGTAATTTTGATATATCATATAGCATTTCTTCTTCTTCTTCATGAGTCATGCTAGAGCTTTCAGGTTCCTTACTAGGTCTTTTCATTTTCTTTCCTCAGGGCATCAGTTACCGATAATAATGCTCTACTAGCCCTTTGAATTCCTTCAAAATAATTTTTCAAACCAATCTTAAGCAAAAATTTAAAAGAATCTACACACATGTTTTTCACTTTGTAGGAGCTCGATATTGCCTCTGATGTATCTCTGTACTTTCAGATAATCCAATTCGAAAATTGTAATCTATGGTAGCCCTCTATGTCCTCTTTCCAATGCCACCAGTCTGATCCAAATTGGATTCTCCAAGGAAGAGTTATGTGAAATCTCCCACAGTGACTTGATTATAGACTAGTTCAGTAGAGCGAACTTGTACGACATGCCACAAGTCACTGTTTTGACCTTTGGCTCTGAAAAATATATACACGAAACTAAAGTCTATCCTCTTTTTGCACCTTCTTACGAAATTTCAATGCAATTCTTAGAGAAAAAGTTATGATGATTTTCCCCAGCTCACCTGTCTAGAATGTAATTCAAGAGTCTGCAAAAAGACCAACTTCCTCAGATCGTATCTCTGCAAATATAGCACAATAAGCTTTGAAATTTGGAGCCGAGATTCAGTGCGATGTCTTCTCAAATGGGTCTTTTTTTTAGCTTTTGAAATGTGGCAAAAAAAAAGTTATAGCGAAAATTCCACGATGCCCTATTTGGAGCAGCGAAACCCTATAATCCAAAGCTCTGATACCAAATGTTATGAAACCAGCTCAAGAAAAGATAGAAATGATAGATCAACGCCTTAAATGAACAATTCTTGGATTTGATTTCTGAAATGACAAAACCTCAATCTTATATTTAGGAGTTAAGGAGTCCAATATAACCCATCCACCTAACAATATAATATAAAGCCACAAAAATAACAATAGAGGGATTCTATGGGGCACAATAATAACAATATGGGGCCAATAGGGGCACAACAATATTAATAAGGAGTACAACTACAATAGTAATGGGGTAATCACTAGTATTATAGGGACCCAACACGTCAGCATTGCTTGATCAAGTTTGAGATTATTGATTTGTTTTTTACTGAATGGTTCACCAAATCATTCATCAACAAAATTACTGAGGACATTCTTATGGGTGTATGTGTCACTGAGGAACAAGATATCACGCGTGTCCAGTATCTAGACCTTGTCTATTCATAATCTGGCACATTATATGATATGTTACCTGATTTACCTTGTTACCAGGAATAGTGTCCACTTAGAGCTGCTATTCCCACTAAGACTGGTAGCTATCTTAGAAACAAACAAGTTAAAAATACTTTTGTTTTCCTTTATGAAAAATAAACAAGAGAGGAATAGAGGACACCAACCTTTGTCTTGCACTTGGTTCCTTGCCCGGTTCGCCTCTTTCTTGATAGATCTTTGCCGCTCCTTCTTTGTCTACACAGCTTCAGAGAGCACTTGTGGAATCAAAGCAGCATAATACTATCTAAGAACAGAGATCTATATTCATAAACAACAGAGGACCAGACATGTATTAACCAAACAAATGCATATACAATCAAACATACACAAATGTGGAGGAAAACTTGAATAACTTTATTAATATCAAGAATAGCAAGAGGATTACAACCAATTGTTCTGCACCCAGCATCATCCTCCGCAAGAAAGCATTCTTCACCTCAAGTAAAGCTTAGATCACCCAACACTATGATGTTACACGAGAAAACAAACAACACTTCTATACAAGATACAAGATTCCAGCCTCTGGATCTCTGTGTGAGTGTCATATATAGATACTGTAGGGGGCGAGTCAGCTTTCTGGGATTTTGATTAGTGTCCTCTCTCTGATAGTTCTTGATTCCACTTGGAGATTGATAATCTCTTACTCATCCCTGGTCGAAATCAGAGAGGCAAGTGTCAGAGGGGAAGTTTCTGGAAGATTCTATGATCTTCCACCTCACAAACTGTCCCTTCCATTTGTCCATTCTCGCCCATCGCATCCTACAGAGGGGCCATCTAGTATGCATCACACCCTTTCCACTGGGAAGGTGATATGCATTGCACCCTCTCCACTGGGCATTCAGTATCATCTAGTTTTGACCATTTCTGAGCAGTTGTCTGTGGGGAACTTCTGGGAGATCATGTAATCAACGAACCTCAGTTTGTGAAGCAACACTTTTAGGGATTCAGGAGCCCTCAGTTTATGGACATTTATGATTGCGGTTGCAGTGCCAAAAAATATCTATAACAATTGCCACCTAAAGCATGAGGTCGTTAATATTTTGATGTCGGGTGAAATGCTTTACCATGAGGATCCGAAGTTTTTTTGAGTTGGGAGGCGACCTATAATAAGATACAATACAATACATTATCTTCATAATATTTTTCATGATCTAGCTGAGGTGCACATTCCCATGCTCAACTTTATAAATTCACTTTCATGTACATAGGACAGACAACCGTCTGTGTAGCAAACTGATGATTCGGATGGAGTCATCATCTTTGATTTGGATGATCATCTGTTTGGCAATGATGTCTTTATATTCCTGAATATATCGCAGCTTGGATGGATGAAACTAGATCCGGAGTCTTCAAAACTCATTCCATCTTCACTCGGAGTACAATTCGATCCATGTGAAAAATGTTTTGGAGTCGAACATGGATAGACATCGCCTGATTACCAGCCATTGATGTAAGTTGTTAACAGGTGCGAGAGGAGTCACCAATAATGTCAATGATCCTGAAGGTAATACAATACAATTCGCGTGGTGTGAAAAAGGGACTTGGCATCGAACACCACGCAAAATCTTCCAGTCGAAGGTCATTGATGTAAACCTATCGCCGAAAGTGAGAAACTTGCCATTGAGGCATGCAAGCTTCAAAGTACTGAAAGGGGTTGTTCCTAAGTCAACTTCTTGGATAATGAGCTGATGTCGACAAGAAGTGATGGCTCATGATGCTTGAGATAATCGTATTAGTCAACCTATGTATGGGTAGCATTTAGTCCCTTTGTATTTGTAAATTGGGTTCAATATGTTTTAGTCTATTTAATCAAACTCCATTTCAACCTATATTTCACGAGGCATGTGACTATTAATTATTTATGCCACAATAAGTTATTCATAGTTCCTCAATAGAGAAAACGTAGTCACTTATTATTTCCACAATAGGCAATTATTCATTTCATGTCATGATAAGGCTAAACCCATGGTCATGAAATCCTTAACTATCAAGCTACACAATTAGACCCTTTAATTTCATAACTCAATCTGATGACCATCAATTCATTAAACTCTTTTACTGATTTTTACTACATTTTCTTTCAAACTATAGTTTTGTTTCTCAGATATAGGTTTACCAATATTGGTTATTCTCCCATTGTTAACCCCTTTTTACAAAACTACATTAAGCCTCCTTTGGGTCGATATCTTTATAGTTGTACCATTCATGTCTTCTGCTCTTTATAGAATTTTCATATGTTGAGAGGTCCACTTAGTGTGCCCCTAGAATATATCTCGAGGTTGATCCATTACTTCATTTGACTCATTAAATAAATCATGCTCTTGTCCATGCTAAGCTTCCATGCCATTAATTTTTAGCATTTTATGCCTCAGGGGCCAATACAAAGGACTTATATCACATCTTGATTTATCACACGTTCCTTTACAACTAAAATTACTTCAGGGAAATTCTTTCTTATTAATATATGGTGTTAGAATAATTCTTGTTCCCCAAATTGATTTCATGGGACCTCAACTGCACTGCACTCTTTCACACTGGCCCAAGGTGAAAACTTCCAGTCTATTGTTGGTTCCATGAATGGTCTTTGTCTCTTAGATCCTATTGTCTAAGGGACCATCCAAACACTTTCTTGATACATTGTTTCCTCGACTTAATGAGTTATCACCATTGCACATACACCCAAATTTCTTCTCAGTTGTGGGATGCCCATTCTTCCTTCTCTCTTAAGATTTTCTAATTTTCAGTATTTCTCCACCTTATTAGGAGTTTTGATAACATGAGAAAATGCTGTCAAAGATTACCCCTAGTATAGACGTCGAGGATTTCGACATCATCGACTAATATGGACCACTTGACCAGCTAAAAACTCAAAATCATCCTCACATGTGTCACTTTCCCAACATGTCACAACATTGTTGGAGAGCCCTGGTATCACAACAAGAGTGTTGCAACTCTTAGGGGCTGCTCAATGTAAATTATCAATCGAGGTTTCATACAAACTTAGAGGTGATAATGATATATGAACAATAGGTTAGGTTCTACTGATGCCACCCTCAGTCATTACATCAGATTTAAATTTTTGGAGACCATTTATCCAACTTAACTATAGTGAAATATTAATATGAAATAACAGTTGTTAATTGATTCTAACTATGAAAGTGAAAATTCCATTCGTTCAACTTGAAGCTGCTAATCAACATTACATTAAAGAGAAATGACTAGTCTACTTGCAAAGGTAAAGATACTCTATTTTTCTCATTTTTTCAAATAATAGGCCTACTTTCATTTATCATTTATCTACTTTATATTTTCTTTAAAATAAGAAAATCTAATTTGTAAAATGCTTGTGAAAAAAAGCACTAATGCTTGTAAAAAATGGTGGGTCATGTTCAAACATAAGAAATCATAGGCATCATGATTGACCA
Organism: Pinus taeda; assembly: GCA_000404065.3. Classification (NCBI taxonomy): domain Eukaryota; kingdom Viridiplantae; phylum Streptophyta; class Pinopsida; order Pinales; family Pinaceae; genus Pinus; species Pinus taeda. The sequence continues at coordinate 8,963 of APFE030579254.1, forward strand.
TGATCAAAATTAGTCACCATTATATAACTATTGCCCACTATGGTCAAACGTGAATACCCAAGGTCAACTATAATCATTAATCATCAAAATATCTTTTAATAGTGTAAAGCATGGACAACTAAAGTTAAGGTGGTCTAATTATTGAACCATAATCTACCATGGTCAATTATAGTTTAGAAAAGAAAACAATGGGCAACAAAATTCATTCGTACTCACTCTTATAAAACTATATCTAAACCAAAATAAAATATTAACACCCATATACAACCACAATCAACAATAGATGACCATATAAAACCGCATTCAACCATAGTTGACCATAGTCAACCTTGGTCAACAATAGTCTACTAATCCCCCATACACACTCCAACTATCAACTAGCATAACTACATCTAGAGGTGCTGATATACATCAATCAACATAATGTATCACCTTAAGAAACAAAATGGCATCAATTGGCCCTTATCAACAACTTTTAATTTCATTGTGCTAGTATCATTCAAAGTTATAAGTATAGTTGAATGGAAAATTTCATTATTTTATTTAAATAAATTTTGTTCTATAAGATCCATTTAGTTGAGAATTTATTTTCCATTGAGAGGGATCAAATTCTAAAAAAAAACAAATTGGAAAAGAAATTAAAAAATATCTTCCAATTTGAATGATTTATCTTTAGAGATACCTAATACATTGTGACTTCTAATTTTCATATTTATATGTGTGCACGTGCATCTCAATTACATGAACATGGAATGGTTGACAATTCCCCCTCAAATGTTTTAATTATAATAGTCATTATACTTTCAATTTCTTTATATATATGCATTCAAGCATGTATGTATTGAATCTTGCAATATTTTACTTAAGGTAGAAATTTAAATATTTTACTTCACATTGAATTTTCTTTTATTATTATTTCTTTAAATAACATGCATAAAATTCATGTTGAATAATAAATAAATTCCACCCCTCTCCCTATACTGTGATGGTTAAAGCATCGATAAAGGAAATAAGAGATTCTTATTTTCAATGAAATTCTCTTTTTATCTCTCTATATATATAGTTGACATAATTTTTTTTTAATTAAGAAAATCATTGAAATATTGTAGTCATGACACGTATTGAAATATATTTTCTAGAAGACAATTGTAAATTCACAAAGGAGTTATGCATATTTATTCTACTGGTTTCAAAAAGGAACTTTTGGTTGTGTTGAGAAAATTTTCCCTATTTTTATTTCTTTATTTAACGAATATTCATACTGAAATTTTTATTTATGTTTAGTAATTACTTTCATATTAATAATATTTTTTAAAATACATGCGTGCATTATATGGTGCATATGTATGTGTGTGTTTTTGTAGTGGATTATGTTATGTATGTGAGTGTGTTTGTAATAGATAATGTTACATAACTTCACATAGTGACAAACATTGCCTCTTATTGCAAAGAAATTGAAATTTCTTTACATCATAATGTGAGAATCGTATTATAATATTTGATTGTGATGAACATTACTATTATAATATTTGATTGTGATGAACATTACTGTATGATGTTTTAGATAATTTTTCATTAATTCCAAGGTCTATCCAAATGAAAATAGAAAGTTACATATTTAAATAGCGTAGTTTGAAATATTGTGTTTGGATTTTTTTTCCAAGACATTTCTAGTCATATAAGTAACGTCATCCACCTCCTCACTTTTGAGAAGTAAGAATTTTTAGAATATTTACTATATATTTTTCAATTTCACAAGCGAGTCCAGCTAGTTGATAAGTCGATCCAACTACTAGAAAGGTCACCATATTGTAGATCTTGAATGCATTATAATTTACAAGTGAGAAGGAGCAACTCAATAATTTGGTTCAGACCTGTTCAAGTAAGAAAAGAAAATAATAAATTATAAGGTTCATAGCTCATGAATAATAAGTGAGGAGATTATTTGGAGAGACTTTGTGGGGTCCAAGGATTTTTGCCACATTTTTGAATTTTTTTTGCCTCATTTCGGAAGAAAAAAAATGCTTTATTTTGGAAGGATTGTTTACCAACTTTTAGAAGGCTCCGATCCATAACCCTTTAGCATCTCCATCATTGAATCATCCATCTCTATCAGAGATACTTCTTGTATCAAGGCTTCATTCTAGGTCAGATGAATTAAATTTGGGATATGAGGCGTAATTGCTTGAATATCTGCAAATGTATGAATTGGGATCCATTAAAAGGGAGTGATAATAGGAGAGGAGTTAGTGTTTTAACTCAGTATGTTACACAAAATGTTCCAGATCTTGAAAGGAGAGGGAAAATATCTTGCTGTTATGTAGGTATTTCATCATTGCTTTATCGAAGTCCAAACAAATTGTTGATTGCATTCAAAAGTCAATTTCAAGTTTGAATCTTCTCCCATTCTAGTTCCAAGAGCCTACCATAGGCTCATTGGAGCATCCCTTTGGACATTATTGTGGTGATGTTCATTAATAATAATATAAAGAGTATTGAAAACATTAAGGATAGAAGGTTATTAAAAAGTTTATAATCATTGATATATAAAAATGTAGAATATATTTGGTACGTTATTATGGTGATATTCATTAATAATAATATAAAAATTATTGAAAATGTTAAGAATAGAATTTTATTTAAAGTTTATAAACACTGGTATATAAAAGTGTAGGATAAAAATTTATTTAAAATTTTATAGACTGCACTAAGAAATCTATAAAATATTTATAAATAATTTTAAAAATAATATTAAAAATTAGAATACTTTATTATAATCTAATATTATAAAATAATTTAATAAATAATCATTTCCTAATTATGAGAAAGGTAGAAATTTATAAATTTTGAAAAATGCTTATATAAAATAACCCAAGGTTATACCCTAAATTTTTCAAAATTAAAATCAAAGCTGCATTTGTAATAGGAAATCGATTTAGATCAATGTAATAGTGGGGATAATAGGCAAGTGATTGAGATCAATGTTCATGCACACACAGGAGTGTAGAGTATGGAGTGGAGATGATAGAAACATGAGGACGGAGCTGTGCAGAATTTCTATGAAGGAGTTGGTGTGAGTCGATATGTTCTCAAAGTGTGGATTCACCAAAGTTCAAACAACAATATGACCATGGCTAATAGCTATATTTCGCCCTCCACCTCCCATAGAGTTTTGCTTCCAACAGCTTCCAATTATCGGAGCTGCCCGCAATAATTTTATATTTCTATATATGGGCATGGATGAGTCCTAATTGATTAAGTATTTCAAAATTATTTTTATGTTCCTTTGTGATTTTGTTCTTCAGATTCTCTTTGTGTTTCCCAATTTATAGAATACAACAAAGTTTAGCTTTCACTAACTAAGTGGAACAAAACCACTTCGGCGGGATCTTTTAACAATGTCTTAATGGAAATTTAAGAGATACTTGTCAATATGCCAAGAAGATCTTAACATTAATTAAGATATTTAAATAAATTTATCATAATCTAAATTTCTTACTTAGACAGTTGAATAAGACCACAACTATAATAAGGCTTGCCAAGAACAGATGGTCATTGCTTAACAATGTTGTCACTTAAGCACAATCCAGCCAATTGCAAAAATTAAGACAAACAAAGACTAATTGAGAAGAGGAAAGGTCACACAATCCACCATACCCATTGTATTCCTAGGATTATCATCAAATGGGTAGATTGGAACTATAAATTTTAGTACAATTTTTTAATTTTTAGAAGATTTATGAATCTCACTCAACTTTCAATTTGAATTTTTGGATTTTAATTTCTAGGTATCATTGTAGTATATTTTGTTTTTTATTTTTAATGCATAGTGTTCCAATTCTCACTCAAAGGTAGTATGATGAGCTTGTCATGCAATACTCATCATTAATATTTTACATATATTCAATATTACTTTCCCTCTCATAATCTTTTTCTTGACGAATCTCTACATTTCTTTGAGTTAGTGGTCATGTGACAACATCACATAGAACTAAAAATACAACCCTATACATTACAAAAGATTCAAACATTTTGAATCAAGCTAACAAATTGCATCTTTCTAAAGAATTAATTTTTTCTGTTAAAATTCATAATCAATCGTAGAAGTTGGAAGAAATGACATTAGAATTATAAATTCTGCTCAAAGAAACGTTCAAATAATTTAGATATATTCACTGTGTTACAACAACTAAAAATCTATTTTCAATAATTTAATATTAACTTCAATAATGCCAATATATACTTAAAGTAATATATAATAAGTTTCTATAAATATTTTTTTTCACTAATTAAGATGATAGATGTACCTATTTTAACTTATGGATTTCAAGTTGAGGATTCTTTATCTTTTAATAAATGAATAAACAATATTTGATTTCAAGAGAATTTTATTCCTCTTGTACACCATCAAAGGTTTGATATGAAAAGTAGATGAACTTGTTTTCATTTTCAAACCAAAGAATAGAATAATAAATTTAAATATTGTCGACTTATTCATATGTTAACTAGATTGCACCCATTATCTCAATTGGAATAAAATCCTTTCTTTTGTTACCTTCAATAGTTCCCTAAGTTCTCTTTCTTGCTTGTTACTAAACATAATTCCAAATTTGTGTTTGTCATAGAGAAATATATTTCTTGGAAGGAAAAGCATATGTCTTCATTCATAAATATATGTGGTCATGTCATGTGTACTTTAAATAAGTACAAATTATTTTGATAAACTTGAAAGCCTAAAATATATATCACTTAAATGAATCTATAGTTGCCATTAGTTTCACTTTGTGTAACAATTGTTGAGATTTCGTGTTCATTTAAATAGGCAAAAATCTCAGTGTGTCACAACAATAGGAATTTGTTGCTAGAATAGCTCCAGGTTGTTGGGAGAGAGTTAATGCATCCTATATTTGATGTGAGAGGGTTTATGAGGCAGTTAGATTCTCTTAGCTATAAATTAGATGTCCATATGGATTGTTTTGGGTGAGAGTTTGTGAGGAACTTGATTAATTTTGTAATCTCCTATTTGATTAATAAAGAATTGCCGATGCCTATGTTTGGTGGACGTAGCCCAGATTGGTTGGGTCAACAACGTTAATTTTCTATTTCTTCTGTGCATGATTTAATTACTGTGTATATATTTGTTTGGTTGCTTCACACCTTGCCTCTAACAAATGGTATTAGAGCAATGTTTGAGGTGAATTTCCAGCGTGCAAACCAGAGAACATTGCTGCGTGGAGGTCGTTTGTTCCAATTGCGTGGAGGTCGATTGTTCTTTGCATGGAGCGTATCTGCGTATGTCCACTGGTGCTGATGCGTGGAGCGTATCTACATAAAGAGGATTGTTGCGTGGTGTATTGGAGCAGCTTCTACGACTACGAAATCTGCTTGACGCCCTTTTATGGCAACCAGTCCCGCAACATAATTTGTGTATAATTTTGTTGATTCCTGGTGGTGCATGGCAGCAACAAAAATGCATCGGTTTACTTCTTATGGCCATGGCGATGGGGGGTATTCATGCCCGATGCGGAGTGATTGAAGGGCGCATGTAATTCCTGGTGCTGGTGTATTACAAAGTTATTGGTGCGCTGAGTGGAGGTATTTAATTCATTGCTGCGTGGAGGTGGTATTCAATTTATTGCTGGTGTGTTGCTGGAGCGTTGGTGCCTGGTGTTGCGTGGAGGTGGAGCGCAGTTGATTGCCAGAGGTGTGTTGGACTGTTGTCCAACCTGCGTGGAGGTATTTTTTGTTTTTTAAACCTACGTTGAAACCATGTGTGGAACTGCGTGTTAAGCTGGTTTATTCATTGCGTGAGGGTGTTGTGTTAAAATAAATAGATGCACACCTTTGCCTCTAAGCGTAGTCAATCTGCAGTCGTTCTATTTACATTAAGGTTGGATTTTTTAGAGCTTTGTCCTTGTCAATGCTTGTTGGGTGTGGCATCTTAAATCTGGATTTGATATTTTGTTGGCCACCGTTGTTGATTATATTGACACTGATATGCACGATTTGAAAGAATCAACTGCATCCGTAATAAATATTGGGTCGAGTCGCGGATTTTTTTGAAGAGCCAACCGGGTTGTGGTGTGCTGATTTTGAATATCCCTATTTGTGGTGTGTTGTGATATATATTTTCCACAAATTGTAGAATTGGTACAATTTGATACTCAGTTTTTTATGTATTGTAATTCACACAAAAAATAAGTTTGTTGGTTTTTTAAAAAACAAAGGCAGTGTAATATAAGGCATACACAGTTTTTTTTTATTAATTGTTGGTATTTAAAAGATGGATTTTCGAGATTATTGTGTCTTTTGGTTGATAGAAAATGGCGAAAACTCAGAGTGCCCGGTTTGAAATTGAGAAGTTTAATGGCAAAAAAAAATTCGAGATCTGGAAGGTGAAGATGTACGATTTGCTTGTCCAACATGGTGTGGAAAAGGGATTGTTGGGAAAATCCAAACAGCCTTACAACATCACAGATAATGAGTGGGCCGAGATGGATGAAAGAGAAATAAGTGCTATTCGACTGTGTGTAGCTGATGATGTCCTGTTTAATATAGTGTCAAAGACAACAGCTGCTGGTTTGAGGACGAAACTGGAGAAACTGTACATGACCAAATCCTTAACCAATAGGATTCTCCTGAAGCGACAGTTGTACAGTTTGCAAAAGAAGGAAGGTACATCGATTGCTGATCATTTAAATGCTTTTAATACTCTTCTTGTGCAATTACGAAGTATAGAAGTAAAAATTCAATCCGAGGATAAAGCTATTACTTTATTGTGCTCATTGCCCGAGTCATGGGATCATTTTGTTACTTCTATAGGTCTTAGTTCATCATAAACTATTGAGTTTGATGATGTAGTTGCATCCTTATTATTGGAAGAAACAAGGAGAAGGTCGCATTCATAAACCTCTACATCAGAAGCTATGATGGTTAGAGGTCGTTCGAAAGAAAGACGCTCCAGGAGGCCGAGCGACTCACGTTCAAAGTCGAAAGGGAAGAAGAGTAAGGTAAAGTGTTAGTTTTGTGGCAAATTAGGGCATTTAAAGAAGGACTGCTGGAAGCGACAACAACAAACTTCTAAAGTAGATTCTTCGACAGAGAAGAAGGAGGCAAATACGACAGATACAGCTTCGACATCTGGTTCAGGTATGAGTGATGAAGTATTATCAGTTAATGTGTCAAATCATGATCAACATTGGTTGTTAGATTATGGTGCATCAAACCACATGTGTATCCATAAAGAATGGTTTAAGACATATAAATCAATTAATGATGGAGTTGTGTACATGGGTAATGATGTAACATGTAATATTGTGGGGATTTGAAGTATACAACTGCAAATGTTTGATGGGAAAACTAAAATGTTAACTGATGTGAGGCATGTACTAGATTTAAGAAAACATTTGATTTCATTAGGAACACTTGATTCAAATGGATACAAAACTGTAATTCAAGGTGGAGTAATCATAATTTACAAAGTTATTTTACTAGTTATGAAAGTTAAGAAGGTAGGAAATATATTTCAGTTGGAAGGAAGTACAGGGTCAAATTATGTGTCTATGGTGTCTAAACATGATAGTAATTCCATTCACTTATGTCATCAAAGATTGGGGCATATGAGTGAAAGACGGTTGAAAATTTTGGGTGATCACAAGTTACTTCCAAATCTAACTTCTGGAAAGTTAGATTTCTATAAGCATTGTTTGTTTGGAAAGCAAATTAAACAAAAGTTTAAAACAGGAAAACATACTAGTAAAGGAATACTTGATTATATCCATCCAGATGTTTGGGGTCCAGCCCCTACAACCTCATATGGTGGCTCGTCATATTTTTTATCGTTTATTAATGACTATTCTAGGAAAGTGTGGGTCTACATGTTGAAAAGGAAGCTTGATGTTTTTTTAGTTTTCAAGCAGTTTAGAGAATTGGTAGAAAACAATACTGGTAGAACAATAAAATGTTTAAGAACTAACAATGGTGGTGAGTTTACTTCCAAGGAGTTTGACAACTATTGCAAGGATGCAGGGATCGAGAGACATAAGACCACAGTTTATACTCCTCAGCAAAATGGACTTTCTCAACGCATGAATAGGACTCTTCTAGAGGGAGTAAGGAGTATGTTGAGTAACGTTAGGTTGCGAAAGGAGTTGTGGATGGAAGCGGTGGAAACAGCTTGTTATGTGATAAACCGATCTCTATCGACGGTGATAGGCTGCAAGATTCCTAAAGAGGTATGGATTGGTCACCCTTGTGACTATTCTAAACTCAGAGTATTTGGTTGTGATGCATATGCTCTAGTGCCTAAACATTAGCGAACTAAATTAGATCCAAAGTCTAAAAGGTATATCTTTGTTGGGTATGGTGTTGGAACAAAGGGATATAGATTGTGGGATCCTACTAACCGCAAAATCATCATCAACAGAGATGTAAAGTTTAATGAATACACTCTTGTACAGTTAGATATAGATAGCAGATTGAAACATGATGATGTATCTGACTTTCAGCACATTCAGTTTGATAGCATTTTTAATGATACTCATGATAACCATAGTTCAGATACTAGTCATGAACAGGTTTCAGAATCGGAACATGAACAACGTTCAGGTATAGATCATGAACAGGTCTCAGATACTGATCATTAAAAAGTTCCTACAAATGGTAGTCAGCCAATCGAGGAAGCGCCAGAAACATCCTTAAGGAGGTCGACAAGAATCAAACGGCCACCGAGAAGGTATGATGATTGTGACTTCTAATTTTCATATTTATATGTGTGCACGTGCATCTCAATTACATGAACATGGAATGGTTGACACTTCTCCCTCAAATGTTTTAATTATAATAGTCATTATACTTTCAATTTCTTTATATATATTCATTCAAGCATGTATGTATTGAATCTTGCAATATTTTACTTAAGGTAGAAATTTAAATATTTTACTTCACATTGAATTTTCTTTTATTATTATTTCTTTAAATAACATGCATAAAATTCATGTTGAATAATAAATAAATTCCACCCCTCTCCCTATACTGTGATGGTTAAAGCATCGATAAAGGAAATAAGAGATTCTTATTTTCAATGAAATTCTCTTTTTATCTCTCTATATATAAAGTTGACATAATTTTTTTTTAATTAACAAAATCATTGAAATATTGTAGTCATGACACGTATTGAAATACATTTTCTAGAAGACAATTGTAAATTCATAAAGGAGTTATGCATATTTATTCTACTGGTTTCAAAAAGGAACTTTTGGTTGTGTTGAGAAAATTTTCCCTATTTTTATTTCTTTATTTAAAGAATATTCATATTGAAATTTTTATTTATGTTTAGTAATTACTTTCATATTAATAATATTTTTTAAAATACATGCGTGCATTATATGGTGCATATGTATGTGTGTGTTTTTGTAATGGATTATGTTATGTATGTGAGTGTGTTTGTAATAGATAATGTTACATAACTTCACATAGTGACAAACATTGCCTCTTCTTGCAAAGAAATTGAAATTTCTTTACATCATAATGTGAGAATCGTATTATAATATTTGATTGTGATGAACATTACTGTATGATGTTTTAGATAATTTTTCATTAATGCCAAGGTCTATCCAAATGAAAATAGAAAGTTACATATTTAAATAGCGTAGTTTGAAATATTGTGTTTGGATTTTTTTTCCAAGACATTTCTAGTCATATAAGTAACGTCATCCACCTCCTCACTTTTGAGAAGTAAGAATTTTTAGAATATTCACTATACATTTTTCAATTTCACAAGCAAGTCCAGCTAGTTGATAAGTCGATCCAACTACTAGAAAGGTCGCCATATTGTAGATCTTGAATGCATTATAATTTACAAGTGAGAAGGAGCAACTCAATAATTTGGTTCAGACCTGTTCAAGTAAGAAAAGAAAATAATAAATTATAAGGTTCATAGCTCATGAATAATAAGTGAGGAGATTATTTGGAGAGACTTTGTGGGGTCCAAGGATTTTGGCCACATTTTTGAATTTTTTTTGCCTCATTTCGGAAGAAAAAAAAATGGTTTATTTTGGAAGGATTGTTTACCAACTTTTAGAAGGATCTGATCCATAACCATTTAGCATCTCCATCATTGAATCATCCATCTCTATCAGAGATACTTCTTGGATCAAGGCTTCAGTCTAGGTCAGATGAATTAAATTTGGGATATGAGACGTAATTTCTTGAATATCTGCAAATGTATGAAGCGGGTTCCATTAAAAGGGAGTGATAATAGGAGAGGAGTTAGTGTTTTAACTCAGTATGTTACACAAAATGTTCCAGATCTTGAAAGGAGAGGGAAAATATCTTGTTATTATGTAGGTATTTCATCATTGCTTTATCCAAGTCCAATCAACTTGTTGATTGCATTCAAAAGTCAATTTCAAGTTTGAATCTTCTCCCATTCTAGTTCCAAGTGCCTACCATAGGCTCATTGGAGCATCCCTTTGGACATTATTGTGGTGATGTTCATTAATAATAATATAAAGAGTATTGAAAACGTTAAGGGTAGAAGGTTATTAAAAAGTTTATAATCATTGATATATAAAAATGTAGAATATATTTGGTACGTTATTATGGTGATATTCATTAATAATAATATAAAAATTATTGAAAATGTTAAGAATAGAATTTTATTTTAAGTTTATAAACACTGGTATATAAAAGTGTAGGATAAAAATTTATTTAAAATTTTATCGACTGCACTAAGAAATCTATAAAATATTTATAAATAATTTTAAAATTAATATTAAAAATTAGAATACTTTATTATTAATCTAATATTATAAAATAATTTAATAAATAATCATTTCCTAATTATGAGAAAGGTAGAAATTTATAAATTTTGAAAAATGCTTATATAAAATAACCCAAGGTTATACCCTAAATTTTTCAAAATTAAAAGAAAAGCCGCATTTGTAATAGGAAATCGATTTAGATCAATGTAATAGTGGGGATAATAGGCAAGTGATTGAGATCAATGTTCATGCACAAGAAGGAGTGTAGAGTATGGAGTGGAGAAGATAAAAACATGAGGACGGAGCTGTGCAGAATTTCTATGAAGGAGTTGGTGTCACCAAAGTTCAAACAACAATATGAACATGGCTAATAGCTATATTTCGCCCTCCACCTCCCATAGATTTTTGCTTCCTCCAGCTTCCAATTATCAGAGCTGCCCGCAATAATTTTATATTTCTATATATGGGCATGGATGAGTCCTAATTGATTAAGTATTTCAAAATTATTATGTTCCTTTGTAATTTTGTTCTTCAGATTCTCTTTGTGTTTCCCAATTTATAGAATACAACAAAGTTTAGCTTTCACTGACTAAGTGGAACAAAACCACTTCGGCGGGATCTTTTAACAATGTCTTAATGGAAATTTAAGAGATACTTGTCAATATGCCAAGAAGATCTTAACATTAATTAAGATATTTAAATAAATTTATCATAATCTAAATTTCTTACTTAGACAGTTGAATAAGACCACAACTATAATAAGGCTTGCCAAGAACAGATGGTCATTGCTTAACAATGTTGTCACTTAAGCATAATCCAGCCAATTGCAAAAATTAAGACAAACAAAGACTAATTGAGAAGAGGAAAGGTCACACAATCCACCATACCCATTGTATTCCTAGGAATATCATCAAATGGGTAGATTGGAACTATAAATTTTAGTACAATTTTTTAATTTTTAGAAGATTTATGAATCTCACTGAACTTTCAATTTGAATTTGTGGATTTTAATTTCTAGGTATCATTATAGTATATTTTGTTTTTTATTTTTAATGCATAGTGTTCCAATTCTCACTCAAAGGTAGTATGATGAGCTTGTCATGCAATACTCATCATTAATATTTTACATATATTCAATATTACTTTCCCTCTCATAATCTTTTTCTTGACGAATCTCTACATTTCTTTGAGTTAGTGGTCATGTGACAACATCACATAGAACTAAAAATACAACCCTATACATTACAAAAGATTCAAACATTTTGAATCAAGCTAACAAATTGTATCTTTCTAAAGAATTAATTTTTTGTGTTAAAATTCATAATCAATCGTACAAGTTGGAAGAAATGACATTAGAATTATAAATTATGCTCAAAGAAACGTTCAAATAATTTAGATATATTCACTATGTTACAACAACTAAAAATGTATTTTCAATAATTTAATATTAACTTCAATAATGCCAATATATACTTAAAATAATATATAATAAGTTTCTATAAATATTTTTTTTCACTAATTAAGATGATAGACGTACCTATTTTAACTTATGGATTTCAAGTTGAGGATTCTTTATCTTTTAATAAATGAATAAACAATATTTGATTTCAAGAGAATTTTATTCCTCTTGTACACCATCAAAGGTTTGATATGAAAGTAGATGAACTTGTTTTCATTTTCAAACCAAAGAATAGAATAATAAATTTAAATATTGTCGATTTCTTCATATGTTAACTAGATTGCACCCATTATCTCAATTGGAATCAAATCCTTTCTTTTGTTACCTTCAATAGTTCCCTAAATTCTCTTTCTTGCTTGTTACTAAACATAATTCCAAATTTGTGTTTGTCATAGAGAAATATATTTCTTGGAAGGAAAATCATATATCTTCATTCATAAATATATGTGGCCATGTCATGTGTACTTTAAATAAGTACAAATTATTTTGATAAACTTGAAAGCCTAAAATATATATCACTTAAATGAATCTATAGTTGCCATTAGTTTCACTTTGTGTAACAATTGTTGAGATTTCGTGTTTCATTAAAATAGGCAAAAATCTCAGTGTGTGACAACAATAGGAATTTGTTGCTAGATTAGTTCCATGTTGTTGGGAGAGAGTTAATGCATCCTATATTTGATGTGAGAGGATTTATGAGGCAGTTAGATTCTCTTAGCTATAAATCAGATGTCCATATGGATTGTTTTGGGTGAGAGTTTGTGAGGAACTTGATTAATTTTGTAATCTTTTGTTTGATTAATAAAGTGTTGCCGATGCCTATGTTTGGTGGACGTAGCCCAGATTGGTTGGGTCAACCACGTTAATTTTCTATTTCTTCTGTGCATGATTTAATTACTGTGTATATATTTGTTTGGTTGCTTCACACCTTTCCTCTAACAAATGGTATTAGAGCAATGTTTGAGGTGAATTGCCAGCGTGCAAACGAGAGAACATTGCTGCGTGGAGGTCGTTTGTTCCACCTGCGTGGAGGTCGATTGTTCTCTGCATGGAGCGTATCTGCGTATGTCTACTGGTGCTGATGCGTGGAGCGTATCTACATAACGAGGATTTCTGCGTGGTGTATTGGAGCAGCTTCTATGACTACGAAATCTGCTCGACGCCCTTTTATGGCAACCAGTCCCGCAGCATAATTTGTGTATAATTTTGTTGATTGCTGGTGGTTTCTGCTGGTGGTGCATGGCAGCAACAAAAATGCATCGGTTTACTTCTTATGGCCATGGCGATGGGGGCTATTCATGGCCGATGCGGAGTGATTGAAGGGCGCATGTAATTCCTGGTGCTGGTGTATTACAAAGCTGTTGGTGCACTGAGTGGAGGTATTTAATTCATTGCTGTGTGGAGGTGGTATTCAATTTATTGCTGGTGCATTGCTGGAGCGTTGTTGCATGGTGTTGCGTGGAGGTGGAGCGCAGTTGATTTCCAGAGGTGTGTTGGACTGTTTTCCAACCTGCGTGGAGGTATTTTTTGTTTTTTAAACCTACGTTGAAACCATGTGTGGAACTGCATGTTAAGATGGCTTATTCATTGCGTGAGGGTGTTGTGTTAAAATAAATAGATGCACACCTTTGCCTCTAAGCGTAGTCAATCTGCAGTCGTTCTATTTACATTAAGGTTGGATTTTTTAGAACTTTGTCCTTGTCAATGCTTGTTGGGTGTGGCATCTTAGATCTGGATTTGATATTTTATTGGCCACCGTTGTTGATTATATTGACACTGATATGCACGATTTGAAAGAATCCACTGCATCGGTAATAAATATTGGGTAGAGTCGCGGATTTGTTTGAAGAGCCAACCAGGTTGTGGTGTGCTGATTTTGAGTATCGCTATTTGTGGTGTGTTGTGATATATATTTGCCACAAATTGTAGAATTGGTACAATTTGATACTCAGTTTTTTATGTATTGTAATTCACACAAAAAATAAGTTTGTTAGTTTTTTAAAAAACAAAGGCAGTGTAATATAAGGCATACACAATTTTTTTTTATTAATTGTTGGTATTTAAAAGATGGATTTTCGAGATTATTGTGTCTTTTGGTTGATAAAAAATGGCGAAAACTCAGAGTGCCCGGTTTTAAATTGAGAATTTTAATGGCAAAAATTATTTCGAGATCTGGAAGGTGAAGATGTACGATTTGCTTGTCCAACATGGTGTGGCAAAGGCATTGTTGGGAAAATCCAAACAGCCTTACAACATCACAGATAATGAGTGGGCCGAGATGGATGAAAGAGAAGTAAGTGCTATTCTACTGTGTGTAGTTGATGATGTCATGTTTAATATAGTGTCAGAGACAAAAACTGCTGGTTTGTGGACGAAACTGGAGAAACTGAACATGACCAAATCCTTAACCAATAGGATTCTCCTGAAGCAACAGTTGTAAAGTTTGCAAAACAAGGAAGGTACATCGATTGCTGATCATTTAAATGCTTTTAATACTCTTCTTGTGCAATTACGAAGTATAGAAGTAAAAATTCAATCCGAGGATAAAGCTATTACTTTATTGTGCTCATTGCCCGAGTCATGGGATCATTTTGTTACTTCTATAGGTCTTAGTTCATCATAAACTATTGAGTTTGATGATGTAGTTGCATCCTTATTATTGGAAGAAACAAGGAGAAGGTCGCATTCATAAACCTCTACATCAGAAGCTATGATGGTTAGAGGTCGTTCGAAAGAAAGACGCTCCAGGAGGCCGAGCGACTCACGTTCAAAGTCGAAAGGGAAGAAGAGTAAGGTAAAGTGTTAGTTTTGTGGCAAATTAGGGCATTTAAAGAAGGACTGCTGGAAGCGACAACAACAAACTTCTAAAGTAGATTCTTCGACAGAGAAGAAGGAGGCAAATACGACAGATACAGCTTCGACATCTGGTTCAGGTATGAGTGATGAAGTATTATCAGTTAATGTGTCAAATCATGATCAACATTGGTTGTTAGATTATGGTGCATCAAACCACATGTGTATCCATAAAGAATGGTTTAAGACATATAAATCAATTAATGATGGAGTTGTGTACATGGGTAATGATGTAACATGTAATATTGTGGGGATTTGAAGTATACAACTGCAAATGTTTGATGGGAAAACTAAAATGTTAACTGATGTGAGGCATGTACTAGATTTAAGAAAACATTTGATTTCATTAGGAACACTTGATTCAAATGGATACAAAACTGTAATTCAAGGTGGAGTAATCATAATTTACAAAGTTATTTTACTAGTTATGAAAGTTAAGAAGGTAGGAAATATATTTCAGTTGGAAGGAAGTACAGGGTCAAATTATGTGTCTATGGTGTCTAAACATGATAGTAATTCCATTCACTTATGTCATCAAAGATTGGGGCATATGAGTGAAAGACGGTTGAAAATTTTGGGTGATCACAAGTTACTTCCAAATCTAACTTCTGGAAAGTTAGATTTCTATAAGCATTGTTTGTTTGGAAAGCAAATTAAACAAAAGTTTAAAACAGGAAAACATACTAGTAAAGGAATACTTGATTATATCCATCCAGATGTTTGGGGTCCAGCCCCTACAACCTCATATGGTGGCTCGTCATATTTTTTATCGTTTATTAATGACTATTCTAGGAAAGTGTGGGTCTACATGTTGAAAAGGAAGCTTGATGTTTTTTTAGTTTTCAAGCAGTTTAGAGAATTGGTAGAAAACAATACTGGTAGAACAATAAAATGTTTAAGAACTAACAATGGTGGTGAGTTTACTTCCAAGGAGTTTGACAACTATTGCAAGGATGCAGGGATCGAGAGACATAAGACCACAGTTTATACTCCTCAGCAAAATGGACTTTCTCAACGCATGAATAGGACTCTTCTAGAGGGAGTAAGGAGTATGTTGAGTAACGTTAGGTTGCGAAAGGAGTTGTGGATGGAAGCGGTGGAAACAGCTTGTTATGTGATAAACCGATCTCTATCGACGGTGATAGGCTGCAAGATTCCTAAAGAGGTATGGATTGGTCACCCTTGTGACTATTCTAAACTCAGAGTATTTGGTTGTGATGCATATGCTCTAGTGCCTAAACATTAGCGAACTAAATTAGATCCAAAGTCTAAAAGGTATATCTTTGTTGGGTATGGTGTTGGAACAAAGGGATATAGATTGTGGGATCCTACTAACCGCAAAATCATCATCAACAGAGATGTAAAGTTTAATGAATACACTCTTGTACAGTTAGATATAGATAGTAGATTGAAACATGATGATGTATCTAACTTTCAGCACATTCAGTTTGATAGCATTTTTAATGATACTCATGATGACCATAGTTCAGATACTAGTCATGAACAGGTTTCAGAATCGAAACATGAACAGGGTTCAGGTATACATCATGAACAGGTCTCAGATACTGATCATTAAAAAGTTCCTACAAATGGTAGTCAGCCAATCGAGCAAGCGCTAGAAACATCCTTAAGGAGGTCGACAAGAATCAAACGGCCACCGAGAAGGTATGATGATTGTGACTTCTAATTTTCATATTTATATGTGTGCACGTGCATCTCAATTACATGAACATGGAATGGTTGACACTTCTCCCTCAAATGTTTTAATTATAATAGTCATTATACTTTCAATTTCTTTATATATATGCATTCAAGCATGTATGTATTGAATCTTGCAATATTTTACCTAAGGTAGAAATTTAAATATTTTACTTCACATTGAATTTTCTTTTATTATTATTTCTTTAAATAACATGCATAAAATTCATGTTGAATAATAAATAAATTCCACCCCTCTCCCTATACTGTGATGGTTAAAGCATCGATAAAGGAAATAAGAGATTCTTATTTTCAATGAAATTCTCTTTTTATCTCTCTATATATATAGTTGACATAATTTTTTTTTAATTAAGAAAATCATTGAAATATTGTAGTCATGACACGTATTGAAATATATTTTCTAGAAGACAATTGTAAATTCACAAAGGAGTTATGCATATTTATTCTACTGGTTTCAAAAAGGAACTTTTGGTTGTGTTGAGAAAATTTTCCCTATTTTTATTTCTTTATTTAACGAATATTCATACTGAAATTTTTATTTATGTTTAGTAATTACTTTCATATTAATAATATTTTTTAAAATACATGCGTGCATTATATGGTGCATATGTATGTGTGTGTTTTTGTAATGGATTATGTTATGTATGTGAGTGTGTTTGTAATAGATAATGTTACATAACTTCACATAGTGACAAACATTGCCTCTTCTTGCAAAGAAATTGAAATTTCTTTACATCATAATGTGAGAATCGTATTATAATATTTGATTGTGATGAACATTACTGTATGATGTTTTAGATAATTTTTCATTAATGCCAAGGTCTATCCAAATGAAAATAGAAAGTTACATATTTAAATAGCGTAGTTTGAAATATTGTGTTTGGATTTTTTTTCCAAGACATTTCTAGTCATATAAGTAACGTCATCCACCTCCTCACTTTTGAGAAGTAAGAATTTTTAGAATATTCACTATACATTTTTCAATTTCACAAGCAAGTCCAGCTAGTTGATAAGTCGATCCAACTACTAGAAAGGTCGCCATATTGTAGATCTTGAATGCATTATAATTTACAAGTGAGAAGGAGCAACTCAATAATTTGGTTCAGACCTGTTCAAGTAAGAAAAGAAAATAATAAATTATAAGGTTCATAGCTCATGAATAATAAGTGAGGAGATTATTTGGAGAGACTTTGTGGCGTCCAAGGATTTTTGCCACATTTTTGAATTTTTTTGCCTCATTTCGGAAGAAAAAAAATGGTTTATTTTGGAAGGATTGTTTACCAACTTTTAGAAGGATCTGATCCATAACCCTTTAGCATCTCCATCATTGAATCATCCATCTCTATCAGAGATACTTCTTGTATCAAGGCTTCATACTAGGTCAGATGAATTAAATTTGGGATATGAGACGTAATTTCTTGAATATCTGCAAATGTATGAAGTGGGATCCATTAAAAGGGAGTGATAATAGGAGAGGAGTTAGTGTTTTAACTCAGTATGTTACACAACATGTTCCAGATCTTGAAAGGAGAGGGAAAATATCTTGTTGTTATGTAGGTATTTCATCATTGCTTTATCGAAGTCCAATCAACTTGTTGATTGCATTCAAAAGTCAATTTCAAGTTTGAATCTTCTCCCATTCTAGTTCCAAGAGCCTACCATAGGCTCATTGGAGCATCCCTTTGGACATTATTGTGGTGATGTTCATTAATAATAATATAAAGAGTATTGAAAACGTTAAGGGTAGAAGGTTATTAAAAAGTTTATAATCATTGATATATAAAAATGTAGAATATATTTGGTACGTTATTATGGTGATATTCATTAATAATAATATAAAAATTATTGAAAATGTTAAGAATAGAATTTTATTTTAAGTTTATAAACACTGGTATATAAAAGTGTAGGATAAAAATTTATTTAAAATTTTATCGACTGCACTAAGAAATCTATAAAATATTTATAAATAATATTAAAAATTAGAATACTTTATTATAATCTAATATTATAAAATAATTTAATAAATAATCATTTCCTAATTATGAGAAAGGTAGAAATTTATAAATTTTGAAAAATGCTTATATAAAATAACCCAAGGTTATACCCTAAATTTTTCAAAAGTAAAAGCAAAGCCACATTTGTAATAGGAAATCGATTTAGATCAATGTAATAGTGGGAATAATAGGCAAGTGATTGAGATCAATGTTCATGCACAAGCAGGAGTGTAGAGTATGGAGTGGAGATGATAGAAACATGAGGACGGAGCTGTGCAGAATTTCTATGAAGGAGTTGGTGTCAGTCGATATGTTCTCAAAGTGTGGATTCACCAAAGTTCAAACAACAATATGACCATGGCTAATAGCTATATTTCGCCCTCCACCTCCCATAGAGTTTTGCTTCCTCCAGCTTCCAATTATCGGAGCTGCCCGCAATAATTTTATATTTCTATATATGGGCATGGATGAGTCCTAATTGATTAATTATTTCAAAATTATTTTTATGTTCCTTTGTGATTTTGTTCTTCAGATTCTCTTTGTGTTTCCCAATTTATAGAATACAACAAAGTTTAGCTTTCACTGACTAAGTGGAACAAAACCACTTCGGCGGGATCTTTTAACAATGTCTTAATGGAAATTTAAGAGATACTTGTCAATATGCCAAGAAGATCTTAACATTAATTAAGATATTTAAATAAATTTATCATAATATAAATTTCTTACTTAGACAGCTGAATAAGACCACAACTATAATAAGGCTTGCCAAGAACAGATGGTCATTGCTTAACAATGTTGTCACTTAAGCACAATCCAGCCAATTGCAAAAATTAAGACAAACAAAGACTAATTGAGAAGAGGAAAGGTCACACAATCCACCATACCCATTGTATTCCTAGGATTATCATCAAATGGGTAGATTGGAACTATAAATTTTAGTACAATTTTTTAATTTTTAGAAGATTTATGAATCTCACTCAACTTTCAATTTGAATTTTTGGATTTTAATTTCTAGGTATCATTGTAGTATATTTTGTTTTTTATTTTTAATGCATAGTGTTCCAATTCTCACTCAAAGGTAGTATGATGAGCTTGTCATGCAATACTCATCATTAATATTTTACATATATTCAATATTACTTTCCCTCTCATAATCTTTTTCTTGACGAATCTCTACATTTCTTTGAGTTAGTGGTCATGTGACAACATCACATAGAACTAAAAATACAACCCTATACATTACAAAAGATTCAAACATTTTGAATCAAGCTAACAAATTGCATCTTTCTAAAGAATTAATTTTTTGTGTTAAAATTCATAATCAATCGTACAAGTTGGAAGAAATGACATTAGAATTATAAATTATGCTCAAAGAAACGTTCAAATAATTTAGATATATTCACTATGTTACAACAACTAAAAATGTATTTTCAATAATTTAATATTAACTTCAATAATGCCAATATATACTTAAAATAATATATAATAAGTTTCTATAAATATTTTTTTTCACTAATTAAGATGATAGACGTACCTATTTTAACTTATGGATTTCAAGTTGAGGATTCTTTATCTTTTAATAAATGAATAAACAATATTTGATTTCAAGAGAATTTTATTCCTCTTGTACAACATCAAAGGTTTGATATGAAAGTTAGATGAACTTGTTTTCATTTTCAAACCAAAGAATAGAATAATAAATTTAAATATTGTCGATTTCTTCATATGTTAACTAGATTGCACCCATTATCTCAATTGGAATCAAATCCTTTCTTTTGTTACCTTCAATAGTTCCCTAAGTTCTCTTTCTTGCTTGTTACTAAACGTAATTCCAAATTTGTGTTTGTCATAGAGAAATATATTTCTTGGAAGGAAAATCATATATCTTCATTCATAAATATATGTGGTCATGTCATGTGTACTTTAAATAAGTACAAATTATTTTGATAAACTTGAAAGCCTAAAATATATATCACTTAAATGAATCTATAGTTGCCATTAGTTTCACTTTGTGTAACAATTGTTGAGATTTCGTGTTTCATTAAAATAGGCCAAAATCTCAGTGTGTGACAACAATATGAATTTGTTGCTAGATTAGCTCCAGGTTGTTGGGAGAGAGTTAATGCATCCTATATTTGATGTGAGAGGATTTATGAGGCATTTAGATTCTCTTAGCTATAAATCAGATGTCCATATGGATTGTTTTGGGTGAGAGTTTGTGAGGAACTTGATTAATTTTGTAATCTTCTGTTTGATTAATAAAGAATTGCCGATGCCTATGTTTGGTGGACGTAGCCCAGATTGGTTGGGTCAACCACGTTAATTTTTTATTTCTTCTGTGCATGATTTAATTACTGTGTATATATTTGTTTGGTTGCTTCACACCTTGCCTCTAACAAATGGTATTAGAGCAATGTTTGAGGTGAATTGCCAGCATGAAAACCAGAGAACATTGTTGCATGGAGGTCGTTTGTTCCACCTGCGTGGAGGTCGATTGTTCTCTGCATGGAGCGTATCTGCGTATGTCCACTGGTGCTGATGCGTGGAGCGTATCTACATAAGGAGGATTGCTGCGTGGTGTATTGGAGCAGCTTCTATGACTACGAAATCTGCTTGACGCCCTTTTATGGCAACCAGTCCCGCAGCATAATTTGCGTATAATTTTGTTGATTGTTGGTGGTGTGTGCTGGTGGTGCATGGCAGCAACAAAAATGCATCGGTTTACTTCTTATGGCCATGGCGATGGGGGGTATTCATGCCCGATGTGGAGTGATTGAAGGGCGCATGTAATTCCTGGTGCTGGTGTATTACAAAGCTGTTGGTGCGCTGAGTGGAGGTATTTAATTCATTGCTGCGTGGAGGTGGTATTCAATTTATTGCTGGTGCATTGCTGGAGCGTTGGTGCCTGGTGTTGCGTGGAGGTGTAGCGCAGTTGATTTCCAGAGGCATGTTGGACTGTTGTCCAACCTGCGTGGAGGTATTTTTTGTTTTTTAAACCTACGTTGAAACCATGTGTGGAACTGCGTGTTAAGCTGGTTTATTCATTGCGTGAGGGTGTTGTGTTAAAATAAATAGATGCACACCTTTGCCTCTAAGCGTAGTCAATCTGCAGTCGTTCTATTTACATTAAGGTTGGATTTTTTAGAGCTTTGTCCTTGTCAATGCTTGTTGGGTGTGGCATCTTAGATATGGATTTGATATTTTATTAGCCACCGTTGTTGATTATATTGACACTGATATGCACGATTTGAAAGAATCAACTGCATCGGTAATAAATACTGGGTCGAGTCGCGGATTTGTTTGAAGAGCCAACCGGGTTGTGGTGTGCTGATTTTGAGTATCCCTATTTGTGGTGTGTTGTGATATATATTTGCCACAAATTGTAGAATTGGTACAATTTGATACTCAGTTTTTTATGTATTGTAATTCACACAAAAAATAAGTTTGTTAGTTTTTTAAAAAACAAAGGCAGTGTAATATAAGGCATACACAGTTTTTTTTTATTAATTGTTGGTATTTAAAAGATGGATTTTCGAGATTATTGTGTCTTTTGGTTGATACAAAATGGCGAAAACTCAGAGTGCCCGGTTTGAAATTGAGAAGTTTAATGGCAAAAATAATTTCGAGATCTGGAAGGTGAAGATGTACGATTTGCTTGTCCAACATGGTGTGGCAAAGGCATTGTTGGGAAAATCCAAACAGCCTTACAACATCACATATAATGAGTGGGCCGAGATGGATGAAAGAGAAATAAGTGCTATTCGACTATGTGTAGCTGATGATGTCCTGTTTAATATAGTGTCAGAGACAATAGCTGCTGGTTTGTGGACGAAACTGGAGAAACTGTACATGACCAAATCCTTAACCAATAGGATTCTCCTGAAGCGACAGTTGTACAGTTTGCAAAAGAAGGAAGGTAAATCGATTGCTGATCATTTAAATGCTTTTAATACTCTTCTTGTGCAATTACGAAGTATAGAAGTAAAAATTAAATCCGAGGATAAAGCTATTACTTTATTATGCTCATTGCCCAAGTCATGGGATCATTTTGTTACTTCTATAAGTCTTAGTTCATCAGAAACTATTGAGTTTGATGATGTAGTTGCATCCTTATTATTGGAAGAAACAAGGAGAAGGTTGCATTCATAAACCTCTACATCAGAAGCTATGATGGTTAGAGGTCGTTTGAAAGAAAGACGCTCCAGGAGGCCAAGCGACTCATGTTCAAAGTCGAAAGGGAAGAAGAGTAAGGTAAAGTGTTAGTTTTGTGGCAAATTAGGGCATTTAAAGAAGGACTACTGGAAGCAACAGCAACAAACTTCTAAAGTAGATTCTTCGACAGAGAAGAAGGAGGAAAATATGACAGATACAGCTTCGACATCTGGTTCAGGTATGAGTGATGAAGTATTATCAGTTAATGTGTCAAATCATGATCAACATTGGTTGTTAGATTCTGGTGCATCAAACCACATGTGTATCCATAAAGAATGGTTAAAGACATATAAATCAATTAATGATGGAGTTGTGTACATGGGTAATGATGTAACTTGTAATATTGTGGGGATTGGGAGTATACAACTGCAAATGTTTGATGGGACAACTAAAATGTTAATTGATGTGAGGCATGTACTAGATTTAAAAAAACATTTGATTTCATTAGGAACACTTGATTCAAATGGATATAAAACTGTAATTCAAGGTGGAGTAATGAAAATTTACAAAGGTATTTTACTAGTTATGAAAGTTAATAAGGTAGGAAATCTATTTCAGTTAGAAGGAAGTACAGGGTCAAATTATGTGTCTATGGTGTCTGAACATGACAGTAATTCCATTCACTTATGTCATGAAAGATTGGGGCATATGAGTGAAAGAAGGTTGAAAATTTTGGGTGATCGCAAGTTACTTCCAAATCTAACGTCTGGAAAGTTAGATTTCTATAAGCATTGTCTGTTTGGAAAGCAAATTAAACAAAAGTTTAAAAAAGGCAAACATACTAGTAAAGGAATACTTGATTATATCCATTCAGATGTTTGGGGTCCAACCCCTACAACCTCATATGGTGGCTTGTCATATTTTGTATCGTTTATTAATGACTATTCTAGGAAAGTGTGGGTCTACATGTTGAAAAGGAAGCGTGATGTTTTTTCAGTTTTCAAGCAGTTTAGAGCATTGGTAGAAAACAGCAGTGGTAGAACAATAAAATGTTTAAGAACTAACAATGGTGGTGAGTTTACTTCCAAGGAGTTTGACAGCTATTGCAGGGATGCAGGGATCGAGAGACATAAGACCATAGTTTATACTCCTCAGCAAAATGGAGTTTCTGAACGCATGAATAGGACTCTTCTAGAGAGAGTAAGGAGTATGTTGAGTAACGTTAGGTTGCAAAAGGAGTTGTGGATGGAAGCGGTGGAAACAGCTTGTTATCTGATAAACCGATCTCTATCGACGGTGATAGGCTGCAAGATTCCTAAAGAGGTATGGATTGGTCACCCTTGTGACTATTCTAAACTCAGAGCGTTTGGTTGTGATGCATATGCTCTAGTGCCTAAACATTAGCGAACTAAATTAGATCCAAAGTCTAAAAGGTATATCTTTGTTGGGTATGGTGTTGGAACAAAGGGATATAGAGTGTGGGATCCTACTAACCGCAAAATCATCATCAACAGAGATGTAAAGTTTAATGAATACACTCTTGTACAGTTAGATATATATAGTAGATTGAAACATGATGATGTATCTGACTTTCGGCACATTCAGTTTGATAGCATTTTTAATGATACTCATGATGACCATAGTTCAGATACTAGTCATGAACAGGTTTCAGAATCGGAACATGAACATGGTTCAGGTATAGATCATGAACAGGTCTCAGATACTGATCATTAAAAAGTTCCTACAAATGGTAGTCAGCCAATCGAGGAAGCACCAGAAACATCCTTAAGGAGGTCGACAAGAATCAAAAGGGACACCGAGAAGGTATGATGATTATGTTACTTCAGTTGCATTTACTGCTAATGACGATGAACCTCTATGCTATCAAGAAGCAATAAAAGGTTCGAAAAGTGACAAGTGGAAAGCAGTCATGAAGGATGAAATGATGCCCTTAGGTAAGAACGGCACATGGGATCTGGTTGAGCTTCCAAAAGACAGGAAAATTGTGTGGTGTAAATGGGTTTCCAAGCTGAAACAGGGTGTGAATGATACGGAAGACAGGTACAAAGTGAGGCTGGTTGCAAAAGGGTTTTCTCAGAAAGCCAGCATTGACTTTCATGAGATTTTTTCACCAATGGTTAAAATTGTTTCAATTAGAATTGTGTTAGCATTAGTGGCTTTTCTTGATTTAGAGTTGCAACAATTAGATGTTAAGGCTGCATTTCTACATGGAGACATAGATGAGGAAATTTACATGGAACAACCGGAAGGGTTTGTTCAGCATCACAATGAGAAATTTGTCTGCAGGCTCAAGAAGTCATTATATGGCCTGAAGCAGTCGCCTCGGCAGTGGTATAAGAAGTTTGATTCTTTCATGTTGAGTGAGAAATATGTTACAAGTGAACATGATCATTGTGTTTATTTTAAGCAATAAGAAAATTGGCATATTCATTATCTTAGTATTGTATGTTGATGATATGCTTTTAGAGGGCAAAAGCATAGAAGAAATCAATAGGTTGAAGGCTCACATGGCAAGGACGTTTGATATGAACGATCTAGGAGCAGCAAGACAGATTTTGGGCATGGAGATTTTCAGAGACAGGAGCAATGATAAGCTATGGCTACCATAACAGAAGTATATCGAGAAAATACTTTTGAAATCTGGTATGAATAATGTGAAGCCTGTTTCAGTCCCTTTCGCTTCCCATTTCAAGCTTTCTTCGAGTTTATGTCCTAATACAGATGAAGAAAAGGATTATATGTCTCAAATTCCATATGCCAATGTAGTAGGGTGTTTAATGTATGCGATGGTTTGTGCTCGACCAGATATTTCACATGCAGTTGGGGTTGCCAGTAGGTATATGGAAAATCCGGGTAAAGAACACTGGTCAGCAGTGAAATGGGTGCTTTGGTATTTGAGAGGCACAAGTAGTTATTGTATCACTTACAATAAGAGTAGTGAATTTGTTTGTGGATATGTTGATTTCCGGTTTTGCAGGTGATTTGGATAAGAGAAGGTCAACATCAGGGTATGTCTTTACTCTTGCAGGTGGAGTTATCAGTTGGATGTCAAAGCTACAGAACGTTGTTGCTTTATCCACTACTGAAGCAGAATACATTGCTGCTTCTCATGCTTGCAAAGAAGAGATTTGGTTGAAAGGTTTGTTTGGTGAATTTGGTAGGTTGCAGGACAACATCAAGCTATTTTGTGACAGTCAAAGTGCAATACATTTGTCTAAGAATCTGGCCTATCATAGTAAATCAAAGTATATACCTATCAAGTACCATTTTGTAAGACAGGTTATCACTGAAAGGGGAGTCTCTCTTGAAAAGGTACATACAAAGGAGAATTGTGCAGACATGTTCACGAAACCAGTTTTGTTAGAGAAGCTACGATGGTGTTTGGCTTCTATTGGCTTGCAGAAAAGATAAAATAATAAACAAACACGGTATCAAGCTAACTGTTGTCAACGTGGAGATTGTTGAGATTTTCTGTTTCATTAAAATAGGCAAAAATCTCAGTGTGTGAGAAAAATAGGAATTTGTTGCTAGATTAGCTCCAGGTTGTTCGGACAGAGTTAATGCATCTTATATTTGATGTGAGAGGATTTATGAGGCAGTTAGATTCTCTTAGCTATAAATCAGATGTCCATACGAATTGTTTTGGGTGAGAGTTTGTGAGGAACTTGATTAATTTTGTAATCTCATATTTGATTAATAAAGAATTGTCGATGCCTATGTTTGGTGGACGTAGCCCAAATTGGTTGGGTGAACCATGTTAATTTTATGTGTCTTCTGTGCATGATTTAATTGATGTGTATATATTTGTTGGATTGCTGCACACCTTGCCTCTAACAACAATATCCTTATATTTTTTTGCTTTAATCTAGTATTTGTTTGATTCATATGCCCTTTTTAATGTTTTATATGTTGCTTTGTTCCCTTCTAGTTCCTCCAGTTCATGGAAATTTTCAAGGACCGTGGTCATGAATAAGAAAGACTCTATATCTCTTACAATCAATTACGGATTGTTCAATACCTTTGCATTTAACGTTTCTATTCAAACCATCTATGTCTATGTTATTGGTAAGTAATGAGATCCAGTGAGTAAAAAAATGTACATTTATATTCAGTATTTGGTTTTATATTTTTAAATATATATCTATACATACATCAATTTTTGCCGATTACAAATTCTTAATAACATTGGTAATATTGAACTATTAAATGCACCAATTTGAAAAATGCTTAATCCATCTCTGAATTTTTTGCCAAGTTTATTTGTTATTTTCTCCCTCTTATTCATATGTTGGATATATAAGAAGAGTCAAGTTTCTAGAAAATACAATTTATGTTTCTAAGAGAGTCTCAATTATAACAATGGATAAAGTAATTCATTAGATAATTTTGAGTCTAAATTATAATTTGGGTAGATTATGAAAATATGGTTTGAAATCAACTCTTGCATCATATTAAAAAATCCATATAACTCAAGATCTATCATGTGCTCAGACATCAAATCCTTCCAAATGCAAACTTTTGGTCAAATTATACACTCCAAAAAAAAGCTCTTACATCAAGCAAATTTCTCATAATAAATCCAAAGTTAAATGGATCTAGGCTATTTTTAATAAATAAAACTTACAATCTACTTTAGTAAAAGTAGATATTTTGAACTTATAGAGTAGAAATTATATCAATTAGCTATGGCCCTCAGGTTGTATTTTTGACAAGAAAAACAATATAATGATAACAATGGTGCTAAAATAAATATTAAAAACAAAAATTAAATTCACATATCATTTCGGTAATGTTGCCTTAGCACAATTTTTCAACGACTTCCATTTCTCTAAAAAGAAGTTAGGATGCTCATTATTACGTTTTATTGTCAGCTTAAGATTCACTTCCTTAAGTGTAGGGGATTTTTGAAGAAGACAACCCAATATAGGAAGCTCCCTCTCATCATATTTATTGGTTTGTATCTCTATTAATTGATGATTTGGAAGTGGAAACATTGAAGATTGTGGGAAGGGATCTCTCTTAGGCACCTCCTCCATTACTGGCTATAACGATGAAATCACTTGGGATTCATGATTCTTGAACTTGGGCTTCATGATTCTGCAACAATTTCTCGCAAGTCACTTCCAATAATCGAATGGTTTCTTTAACTTTCTATCGGGTATGGGCCTTTCCAAATTTAGGAACTGCAGTAGTCAGAGATTTAGATGGGGGAAGCTTTGGGGAATTTATCACAAGCCTAGAAGGATAGAGTGGATCTTTGGTTCTGATATTCCTTGAGGAAAGCTGCTTAGGGGTTGACATACCTTTATAAGAATGTCCTTCCTTGATCATATGGGCCACCCGATTAGCCTTCTCTATTTTAGGTCACACCTTGAAACTCATACGTGGAATAGGAAATACATATTTCTCACAACGAGGAGGAAAATCCCTTACAGAAAATGGTTTCGTTGGTGGAATAGGAGATGCATATCTCCGACAGCCAGGAGGAAAATCCATGGTTGTAGATGGTTTGATTGGCTTCTGAGGAAAATCCCTAACTGCAGATGAATGCAGATGGTTTGACTAGCTTCTGAGGAAAATCCCTGACTCCAGATGGTTTGGTTGACTTCTGAAGCTTAGGAATAAGGTTACTCTCCTATGAACTATTGTTGTTGTCCTTGTCAATTATTATTTTCCCTTTCTCTCCAATTTTATTTAGAGATTCACTATAATTAGGATTGACGCTCTTACCATACTTGAGCTTATGTAAATGTACATTTTTCAAAGGATCGTGTTCTTCATTTGGGCATTTACCCAAAATTCTCTTACCAACAACATAATATTGGGAGAAATCAACCTCACCAGAATACCTGGGAATGTTATATTCAGGGATTTTCCTCCTTCTTGGAGATATGTATCTTCTGTTCCACCTATGAGTTTCAAGGTACGACCTAAAATAGAGAAGGCTAATCAGGTGGCCCATATGGTCAAGAAAGGACATTCTTATAAAGGTGTGTCAACCCCTAAGCAGCTGTCTTAAAAGAATATCGGAACCGGAGATCCACTCTATCCTTCTAGGCTTGTGACAAATGCCCCAAAGCTTCGACCATATAAATCTCTAACTAGTGCAGTTCCTAAATTTTGAAAGGCCCATAGCCAGTCAAAAGTTAAAGAAAACTTGCGATTATTTCAAGTGATCTGCCGGAAATTGTTGCAAAATCATGAAGCCCAAGTTCAAGTGGGATTTCTGGAATTTGTGGGAATGATGAAATCATTGAAAGTGCTTGACATCGATCTTGGGAAAATGGATTGTTGTTACATGGTTGAATCTACAGTGTTTCTACCTGCTCGGACAACATTCCAATAAGACAATAAATCATCTTCCCTTCAACATCATTATTATTTTAACTCTCTATGTAGGACGCTAACTGAATAGAATGCATCATAATATTTTTTTGGCTTGTTATGCATGAGGCACCTGAGAGAGAACACATCCCACAATCTTTATTGTTTCCACTACCTGATTAGACTAGTCGAGATAAAGTAGAGATAAAGATCACCAAATATGTTCAAAGGGAGCTTTATTCATTGTGTTGCCTTCTATATTTAATAATAGACGGTATATTGTATGTTCCATTTACTAAAATAATAAGTAAAAGATTAATTCCATGTGATGATATTTTTATTTAATTTTAGAATATAAAAGAAATAAGAATTATGTTTGTAATTTAAAATATTTCGAATATCAATGAGTTTGTTTTAAATGAATATGTGTTTTTAGGTAATTAGATTATTATTATTATTATTATTATCAAATTTTGTGAGACATTTTGTTTGTGTGACAAGGGGCCCAAAAATGTATAGCTATTTGACTCTAACTGCTAAGTTTACCAAGGCATACATCCTCTACCCCTTTTGGTTATGAATATATGACCTTTTACGAGGAAGCACTTGCTCTTAACCATTAAGCCGACTCAAGTGATTAGAGAAGTTATTTTAAACAATGTAATGAGAAATTGTAAAGTTGATATTGAAATTTTTTTAGCTTTCATACTTATTTTCAATAATGTAAATGATATATTATTAATCTAGATCCATCTTAACTTAGAGGGATTAAATTTCTTTAAGATAATTCCAAAAGATATTTGATCCCAATTTTTTTTAATAAATCTTAAATTAAAATAAGTCTAAACAAATTTATATTAGATAATATATTTCTTAAATGCAAACATTTTGACACTATAAAAGTCTCAACAAAATATATATTCATTTAAAAAATATTTTAAATAAAATATTTTTTTTTAATACAAATTATCATTTCAATAATTATAAATATATTCTATAAAATATAAAGGAATTTCGGCATCAAAATCTTTACAAGTGGTAAAACCAACTTTTCTTTAAACCACGCAAACCTTGAAAGCTCTAAATCAAATAGAGATTCTAAGAGCTATTATCCCTTCTATGTTATTTTTATTACGTGATAGGTTTTTCGTGAGATCTTGAACACATATTTCTTAAAAATAATTTAAACAAAATATTTTTTTTTGTTTTTTAGACACTCAATAAAGGTATATAAATAATACAATATTTTGAAAAATGATAGAAACTCATAAAATATTGTGAAAAAATAGAAATACAAAAAATTAATTTTCTTATTTTTATTTTTAGTTTAATATTCTGAAAAAAAAAATAGAAAATATATCTTAATAGAAAATATTTATTAAGAGATAGACTTATAGACAAGTCTATAAATTGATTATGTTATAGACTAGCTTATATTTATCTTTACTCAGGATCTACCAAGTGTCAAGAGGGATAAAATCTCTGGACTCTAAAAGAGGTTTGTATATTAAGAAAATTGGTCCTTCTAGGTGCTTCGTAGATATAGAGTAAAAATAGATCTAGGCAAGTTTAGTTTCCTACTTTAAATATGCTATATTCCACATGAATACCATAGGCCTATTTTATTTTATACTTTAAATATGCTATATTCCACATGAATACCATAGGCCTATTTTATTTTATAAGGTTAATTTTATTTTGTTAATTTTATTTTATTTTGACATATTTAAAATATTTACATTCCATTATATTAATAATTTTCTTTAATTTCATTTTTATTTTTATGTAATTTGACTTTCTCAAAATGTTAAACATTACGCTATAACATCTTTTTCATATTGATTAATTTTTTTATTTCATTCTTAGTTTTAGTTTTGTGCAACTTCACGAAGTCAAAATATTGTATTGATAGTTATAACTATTATTTATTTTATTTTCGATTTAGTTTTTTAATTTTATTTATTTTATTTCAACCAAGTCAAAATGTTTAGGGCCCTCCAGCATTTCGGGGTGCATATTTTCTTTTAGATTTAATTTAGAAGATATAGGATAAAAATAAATTAAAATATATATAAAATATTTGATTTTGAAATGAGGTATGGTCCTTGGGCATGTGGTTTTAATAAGCCATGGTATTGTATAATAACCTATTTGCATTGGGTGAATATACATGGTTAAGAATGTAGTTATATTATAAGTTTACTCTAAGAACCAAGTTTTTATGTGTTTAATAATTAAAACTAAATATGGCTATGGAATAATTTTTTTCACTACCACTCAAATGTTGCATAAGATTAAAAAATATGAAACCACAAAAAAAATCTTGATCTGAAACCAAGTGTGAAATAAAGATGCACCAAGTTTGAATCTACAAATCTAAGAAAAAGCTCCTACCACAACATAACAGTGGACTAATAAAAAATAGTGGCTAATAATATGCAAGCTCCTTGACCTCTTCTTTAATTAGTTTATTCAGATATTAATTTTTTTTATGTGTAAATTAGGACAACTATTTTACTGACAACCAAGAAAAAAAGCATAATTTTAAAAATAAAAAAATCGACGTAGCTATTTCCGTTAAAACAAATATTTCACCCAAAAAACTATATTTAAAAAAACATTATCCACATTAAGTTAATAAATAATATAATAACCTTCTATTCTATAGATTAAATATCCCTTTAACTCATGATTAATTTAAAAAACTCTGAACCAATTGCAAAATGCTTGATACCTGTTAGGAAAATCAAACCCAACACGATTTGCCTGATAGCGAACATACACCTTGTACCCTCACCGAACCTGTACATATTATGTTAAGGGCTAAAATATATACATAATAATTGTGGTATGACAACTCTGTTATCGTGAAAAAGCTTGAGAATATATACTAGTTAAATTAGTATAAAAATATAGTTATTATATTTTTTAATAAGAAAATTTGAATTAACATTGTTGTAGGCTACAATTTCATGGTTTTAATGTTATAATCCTACGACTTGCCAGGTAACATTGTTTAACATTGTTGTAGGTCATACAGTGATATGGGGTTTAAAGGTGAGTTTTGCTGGCTGAAACCCACTAGATGAGGGTTCAAATATCATTGAGTATATATATATATATATGACCTGTTGTGTCTTGGCTAGAAGAGTAGGCGACCACATAGTGGACGTCTCGCCTCTTGTTGAGGCATAAGTTACATGCTATTGTGTGTCTTGTAGGCAGTTGCTCATAGCCTAGGTTTATAGTGGCAGCTAGTTAGATTTGATCCTGGGCCTGTTCAGGATAACTCTCACCAGTTACCGATTATCCTAGATTAAAAGTAAAAACGTTGTTTGAGTGTCTTGTAGGCAGTTGCTCATAGCCTAGGTTTATAGTGGCAGCTAGTTAGATTTGATCCTGGGCCTGTTGAGGATAACCCTCACCAGTTACCGATTATCCTAGATTAAAAATAAAAATAAAAGTAAAAACGTTGTTCGAGTTTGATCCTGGGCCTATTGAGGATAACCCTCACCAGTTACCGATTATCCTAGATTAAAAATAAAAATAAAAGTAAAAACGTTGTTTGAGTGTCTTGTAGGCAGTTGCTCATAGCCTAGGTTTATAGTGGCAGCTAGTTAGATTTGATCCTGGGCCTGTTGAGGATAACCCTCACGAGTTACCGATTATCCTAGATTAAAAATAAAAATAAAAGTAAAAACGTTATTTGATCCTGGGCCTCCATCTAAGGCAGTCTCGCCTCTTGTTGAGGCATAAGTTACCTGCTATTGTGTGTCTTGTAGGCAGTTGCTCATAGCCTAGGTTTATAGTGGCAGCTAGTTA
Organism: Pinus taeda; assembly: GCA_000404065.3. Lineage (NCBI taxonomy): Eukaryota > Viridiplantae > Streptophyta > Pinopsida > Pinales > Pinaceae > Pinus > Pinus taeda. The sequence goes on from APFE030579254.1 coordinate 42,070, forward strand.
GATTTGATCCTGGGCCTGTTCATGATAACTCTCACCAGTTACCGATTATCCTAGATTAAAAATAAAAATAATAGTAAAAACGTTGTTTGAGTGTCTTGTAGGCAGTTGCTCATAGCCTAGGTTTATAGTGGCAGCTAGTTAGATTTGATCCTGGGCCTGTTGAGGATAACCCTCACCAGTTACCGATTATCCTAGATTAAAAATAAAAGTAAAAGTAAAAACATTGTTTGATCCTGGGCCTCCATCTAAGGCAGTTTCTCATAGCCTAGGTTTATCCTTGGCCTGTTCAGGATAACTCTCACCAGTTACCGATTATCCTAGATTAAAAATAAAAATAAAAGTAAAAACATTGTTTGAGTGTCTTGTAGGCAGTTGCTCATAGCCTAGGTTTATAGTGGCAGCTACTTAGATTTGATCCTGGGCCTGTTGAGCATAACCCTCACCAGTTACCGATTATCCTAGATTAAAAATAAAAATAAAAGTAAAAACGTTGTTTGATCCTGGGCCTCCATCTACCAATTATCCTAGATTAAAAATAAAACTAAAAGTAAAAACATTGTTTGATCCTGGGCTTGTTCGGGAGAACTCTCACCAGTTACTGATTATCCTAGATTAAAAATAAAAATAAAAATAAAAGTAAAAACATTGTTTGATCCTGGGCCTGTTCAAGATAACTCTCACCAGTTACTGATTATCGTAGATTAAAAATAAAAATAAAAATAAAAACATTGTTGTAGGCCCCCCCCTGGAGATAAAAAAAAAAAAAAACATTGTTGTAGCCCACCCAGGCCCACCCCCCTCAGATCATTAAGACAAACTGACTTTCATAGTGGCAGCTAGTTCGATTTGATCCTGGGTCTCTTCAGGATAACTCAAACTGAGTTTCATAAGAAAAAAAACAATGTTGTAGGCCCACCCCCGTGAGATCATTAAGACAAAAAGACAAACTGAGTTTCACAGTGGCAGCTAGTTAGATTTGATCCTGGGTCTGTTGAGGATAACTCAAACTTAGTTTCATAAATAAAAAAAGACATTGTTGTAGACCCACCCCCATCAGATCATTAAGACACACTGAGTTTCATATAGTTAGATTTGATCCAGGGTGATAACTCAAACTTTCATAGTGACAGCTAGTTAGATTTGATCCTGGGTGATAACTCAAACTGAGTTTCATAGTGGCAACTAGTTAGATTTGAGATAACTCAAACTGAGTTTCATAAAAAAAAAAAAAAACATTGCTGTAGGCCCACCCCCGTCAGATCATTAAGACAAATTGAGTTTCATAGTGCCAACTAGTTAGATTTGATCCTGGGTGATAACTCAAACTGAGTTTCATAGTGGCACCTAGTTAGATTTGATCTTGGGTATGTTCAGGATAACTCTCACCAGTTACCGATTATCCTAGATTAAAAAAAAAAAAAACATTGTTGTAGGCGCACCCCCCTCAGATCATTAATACAAACTGAGTTTCGCAGAGAAGACAGGCATATGTCATATGTTGAGAACATTTGAAAAACACTTATCCAACATTGCAGGATATATACGTGTGGTTCAGAAATAATTGTGGTTCAGAAAAACTACGATCTCTCCTGTAAGGGTGTTATCCTAGATTCAAAAAAAAAAAAAACATTTTTGTAGGCCCACCCCCCTCAGATCATTAAGAAAAACTGAGTTTTGCAGAGAAGACAGGCATATGTCATATGCTGAGAACATTTGAAAAACACTTATCCAACATTGCAGGATATATACGTGTGGTTCAGAAATACCTGTGGTTCAGGAAAACTGCGATCTCTCCTGCAAGGGTGTTGCGGAAAGCGTGATCACATCTCAATGATTTGAAAAAAAAAAATTGTAAAATCAGAAAAACTAATATTAGTAGATATATTAATATTTTTTCATTTATTCAAGATTGATCAAGAGCTTTACCTGTGTTCAAAATTTCGAAGGGGTCACCGATACATTGGTAGTCTAAGGGTCACCCAACGCAAGTCTCATCACCAACTCCAGCCTCTGGAGTTTTGGTGTTTGGAATCAATTTGGACAAGTCCCATCCGTGAGCCAGATCAATTCTTGGTGTCTTGTAGATCCAGAGTTAACATGGATCTAGGTTGATAAAATCCCGCCCTTTAAATAGTATGTACTGATATGAATACCACGGGTCAATACCGTGGGCTCTCATAAGGCTAGATACCATGTGTCAATACCATAGGCTCTCATAAACCTTTAGCTCACTATTAATAATAATTTATAGAAAATAACCAAAATAATAATTTATTTTTTGTTTTTATTTTATTTTGACCAAGTTAAAAGGTTTAAATGACATTACATGGAATCATCTATACTATATTGTTCTCAAAAGCACCTCTCCAAAAAATTAGTAACAAAAAAACCATGACCCACTAAATTAATGAACCTACAAACCATCAATGTCAACTTTAACACAATTATTCATTTACCTAGTCAAACTTAATCTAAATTATAACATGATAATAACAATAATATTTTATGCTTGTGATATCCAAACTTTAAAATGGAAAAAAAATCATTAATAGTATATTAATATTCTTGGCTACATTTTGTGTAACTATAAAACCGTGAGCCACTAAACCAATGAACCCATAAAGCATCAATGTTGACTTTAAGACAATGACTCATTTACGTAATCAAGGCTAATCTAAATTATAAAATGATAATAATAATAATATTTTATACTCGTGATATTCAAACTTTAAAATGAAAAAAAAAAATCATTAATACTATATTAATATTTTTTACTAAATGTCAGGAAACCTAATAAAGCCACGCATGGTCCTTGACCACTGACCTCGAAGTTTTTTCTTACAATGTGAGTACTATTTTACAATGTGGTATTCTAGGTGTATTAAATGTCTTCATCTAATCCAAAACTATTCCAACCATATAAATTAAATGGTTGGGTCTATAGGCATCAAGCCATGATAATCATAAAAAAAAATTGCCCCATGATACATCTGATATTCGTAGCCATGCAATTTATTAACTTATAAATAGATTTTGTTAGAATACCATGGGTCAATACCATGGCTTATGAATATCGCATGCCTAGTATGACATGCCTTGATATAATTTTTTTTTTTCATTTAACTAATTTAAGATAAAATAATTAAAAGGGCATAAATAACTTGGAGATAAATAACCCTTGACTTTTGAATACTATTATGAATATTCTATCATATTCCATCGAGGTTAAATTTAGACCATGGCTTATGAATATCACATGCCCAATATGAAACATCTTGATATAACATTTTCTTCATTTAACTAATTTCAGATAAATTAATTAAAAGGGCATAATTAACTTGGAGATAAATTTAAACCCTTGACTTTTGAATATTATTATGAATATCCTATCATATTCCATAAGGTTTAAATTTAGACCATGGCTTATGAATACCACATGAACAATATGACATGTCTTGATATAACATTTTGATCATTTAACTACTTTAAGATAGATAATTAAAATGACATAAATAACTTGGAGATAAATTTTAACCCTTGACTTCTCAATACTATATGAATATTCTATCATATTCCATTTAGGTTAAATTTAGACCATCAACCCAATATTTAATGAAAGTTAAGTTAAAGTTGTAAAAGTCTATTCTGAAATAGTCAAAAAAACCCTGAGCTGCTAAAACCATGAACCAACAAACAAACAATGTTCACCATAACAGGATGACTCATTTACCTAATCAAAGTTAGTCTAACTTTATCATTATTTGGGGTAAATATTGTTCCAACTCAGTCAAAACTAGTTTAAAGAACACAAATCAGGATAAAGTTTTCCCTTTGATTTTCTGATCTAATTTTTCTTCTACTAGGGATTTATTGAAATCACAAGTTCTTTTATGCTGTTGAATCCATATATATAGTGAAAAAACTAGGTTAAACAACATAAATCAAGATGTCACCACAAATATTTTCTGACTAAATATCCTAAAAAAACTCCAAACAGTCCACTTAAAGACTACTGCAATATTATTATTATAAAGTTTAAAAATATACTAATATATGAGTTCAATAGATATACATTAAAAAAACATGTAACAAGATTGTTAATCATGGAAATGTTTGAAACAAGATTAATAGTAGAGGGGGAAAGGAGTTGAATTAGTATTAACACTAAATTTGCAATTATTGTCAATTTATAATTTTAGTTTTACTTGGAAACCATTTAGGTAAACAGCCAACAACATATCATGTAAGAAACAATGTAAATCAACACACATTATACACAACAATTAAACATTGAAACCCTTCCAGGAGAAAAACCACAAAATATTCATTGTATTATGATGTAGATCAAAAGCCACTACTCTCATTATGTCAAGTTTCATTAACACCTACTCATAGAAGTATGAACTCCCTTAGATTTTATTTCTAGCACCAATTCCCTCTTTGCAAAGAATTGAACAACTTACAAGAAACACCAACTCCTTCAGCAAACACCCAAATGCAAGAGGCACCAATTTCCAAGTTGTACATTATGCACTCACTATGATGGAACCACCAACTTCCTCTTATGAAAAAACCAACTTGATCTCCATATGGAACTTGTTTTTTTTTGTTCTTTCTCTTAGTCATTTTGATGAATAGGTTGAATCAACTCATGATTTTCTTCAACATTCTTATTCAGCATCTCTTCTCCACTTGCTCTAACAAACTCACTATACAAGCTCACTCTTAGAAAAACTCTCACATGCTGCCACATTCCACAAATCTCTCACTATGGTCACAATTGTTTTTCTCACCTATCACACATTTCTCAATGTCGTGACATCTACATTTTACACTACTTGAGGAACACTCCAACATGGCTAATTGTTTCATTCTTCAAGCCTCAATAGGACCAACACAATGGGTCTCATTTACTCAACCTCGTGACATAGGTATGGTCTCCATTACCAATCGTTATGATTGTAGGAGACCACTTCAGTATGGCTCATGATGCTTGAAATAATTGTATTAATCAGCCTAAGTATGGCTAGAATTTACTCCCTTTGAATTTGTGGATGGTGTTCAATAGCTTTTACTCTCTTTAATTAAACTCGATTGCCACGTATATTGGTCGAGGTATGCCACTGTTAATTATGTATGCAACAAAATGTTATTGATAGTTCCTCAACAACAAACACCTAGTCACTTACTACGTGAAAGGGTATTATCGCAAGTTTGTTAAGAATTATGGAAGAATAGCAGCACATCTAACAACATTATTGAAGAAAGATGCATTTTCATGGACTCCGGGAGCAACAAAGGCCTTTAAACATCTTAAAGAGGCAATGTGCCAAGCACCGGTCTTAGCTACACTAGACTTCACAAAAACCTTTATTGTGGAATGTAATGCTTCAAGAAATGGAATTGGTGTTGTTCTAATGCAAGATGAAAGA